>PVLD010011659.1:0-64159 GCA_004027595.1 Dinomys branickii
GTGCAACCACTGTGGAGAGCCGTTTGGAGATTTCTCCGCAAACTAGGTCTAGAGGTTCCATTCAAACCAGCTATTCCTCTTCTGGGTATTTTCCCAGAAGATCTGAAAACATCATATCACTCTGATATATGTGCACCCATGTTTATAGCAGCACAATTTGTAATAGCTAAAATGTGGAAGCAACCCAAGTGCCCATCCAAAAAAGACTGGATTAAAAATTTGTGGCATTTTTATATAATGGAATATTATTCAGCTATAAAGAAAGACAGTTTTGGGGACTTTGTAGGCAAGTGGACAAAACTGGAGTCCATACTCATAAGTGAAATAAATCAGCAATACTTGTGCAGGCAACGTATTGTATCACTGGTGTAAGAACCCGAGGGTGGGAATATAAACTAAGAGACATGAAGGGAATCTGTTCTAAAACAAAGAACAGATGGGACGAAGGAAAGTAGAAAAGAAAAAGACAAAAATGTATGTATGTATTTATCAATATGCATATATGCAGGAGGGCTAACATGGTTCTACTATTGTATTATATCACTTAATGCTAAGCAATAATCGATGACGGGTTATTTGATCAATCTTGTATGTCTGTATGTGTTATCCTGAACACACACTTCGAAGATATCAATATGTAAAGCAGCAACTATTGATGTTTTTTGTTGTTGTTGTTGTTGCTGTTGTTGATGTTTGCCTGTTTTGTTTTTTGTCTTTGGATTTTTGGTTTTTGTGTTTTTTCTGTTGTTGAGAGCATTAATTGTCTGACTAAATTTGCATGTCTGTATATGGGTTTATATATTTACACTTCGAAGATATCAATGGATAAAGCAATAACCACTGTTGAGACCATGTCACCTTGTCTATAGATTAGTTGTGATTGTACTATTTTTTATGCTAATTGGTGTCTGTTTGTCAATATGTTTTTGTACTTTTAGTGTTTTAAAATTAAAATAAAAAGACCACAATGTGCAGTGAAATAAACCAGATACACACACGACATACTTTCTCTTATATGAGAAACCCAAATTATAAACCAAGAGCCACAAGAAGGATCGGTAGATGTCAGGAAGTAGGGGAGAAATCATCCTTAGATAGGAAGGGGATGGAGAAGTGGGGGGTGGGAAAGGAGACCAAGAAAGGAATGAGATGTGCTACATACATGTGCCAACCCACACATGCAGTGTAAACGTTACTTACCACAAACCTGTACTAAAGAATAAGAAAAGAACAAGTCTGAAACTTGTGTGTGTGTATGTGAGGGTACAATGCGTTGAAAGTGAGTGTGGGTGTGTAGGAGAGAGAGTGCATTCGTGAAGGTATGGGTGTGTGTTCCTGGTGGGTGTGGAGGTGTGAGAGCAGCAGTGGGTGGGTGTGTTTCCCCACGCATGTGTGATCGTGACAGTGTGTGTGCAATGGCTGTGTTGGTGTGAACAGGGACAGAGGAGTTGCTGGGAGAAAGGAAATGGAAAGAACCACTTGAGCACCTTCCCAGGGAATGTGGACCCTGCAGTTTGCCCAGTACCTGTGTGTATGTCTTGCTGAACCCTCATTCTGCCCCAGGAGCCTGGAAACATTCTGGGGTGGCCCTGAAAAGTGGAAATGGGATGGCTTGTCAATGTGGTGTTCCCTTTGCTTGCTTTCATCCTCCTCCTGCAGCATGTGTAACTCTGGGGCAGTTCCAAATCACCCCTGGGTTTCTGTGGTGTTAAGACTTAACTGTGTCAACTTGAATGGCTTTTCAGATACCGTGGGCATTAGTAAAGCATATATCTGAGTGTGTACAGGCTGCTCATGGAGGCGTGACTGTGGGCACTGTGGGGATGGACCACAACACCATCCATCCTGGCACTGTTCTGCTGCTCTGCTTCCTAGCCACCGTGAATGAAGTATCTTTCCTCCACCATCATGCCCTTCCACCAAGGCTCTATATTGGAACAGCCAACTATGGACTCAATCTCCTTAAAGTGTGAGCCCAATTAAAATTCTTCCTCCTTGAAGCTGTAGGAGGCAGCACTGTGTCTCGGTGCCTGGTAAACTGCCCACTACAAGACCCTTGTCAATGGAAAGACATGTGGCATGGGCCCTGAGCATCTTCCCTCCTTCCTCATCCCTCACCCTGTCCCCAGGGGCTTCCATATGCTCAGGATGTATGACACTGAGCTTTTCAGGCTAATAACTTGGAAAAGAAATGATTTGGAAAACCTGTTAATTTTAGACTCTGCTTCTAAGAACTTATTCCAAGAACTGGAGCAACAATTTGGCATGAAGTAACAGACTCTTCACTTTGCTGCCACCACTTTGTCCTGCAGAGCCGCCCATAACTGGGCACAAGCAGCGGGTCTGAAAGCTCCAGCCGTAGAGCCTGCCTTCAGCACTGCATCCTCACAGGAAGCCCATCTGTCTTCCCTGGGAATCCTCCTCTCACAGACGGCTTTGGGGACCTGTGTGGAGCAGGGAAGGACCAGCCACCATAGCTGCTCTTCTGACAAATCTCCCTGAGAAATGAGTAGTGATAGCTCCCAACCCCCAAGTCATTGTCTTTCAACCCAGGATTTAACATAAAGAAGGAAATGTACTCAGGAGGGGGCACAGATGTGTAAAAAGAAAATAGATCAACCATTGAGACATCTCAGGCAAGGAAGAAGGACTTGAAGCCTCCTCTCCAGGCTTTCAACCTGCAGTGGTCAAATTGCAAAATGCTGAAACCCCGATGGGAATGTTTGTTGCTAGCGTTTTGAGGCATCTTCTCTTATTCAGGCAGCATCATGGCTCACATTAAAAGGCTAGTTTGCTGCCCTCCCAGCCAAGACCAAGAGCTGCCTCCGGTGGCACCACAGGTGTGGGTCCTGGGCCAATGACACTGACTTGGCCCAGGCCTCAGACAGCCCCAGGGTTCGCTTCATCTGCACCCTGGCCTCTGCCGTCGGCTTGTTGTGCAGCTCTGTGCAGGAACTACTGCTGCCCTTGGGAAAAGGGGGTCCAAGAGACTAAGGACAAGGTGTGAGGAGCAGGAAAGGGGAGACACGTAGAACAAAGATAAGCCATGTACAGGGGCCTAACAACCTCAGTACATGTAAATATCATACGCTGTAACCATGAGTTAAGATTAGTAGCATCAACAGCAATGAAAACAGGGAAAGGGAAATTAAAGGAGAAGGGGGTGGGGTAGGGAAGGAGATTAAAAGAAGAAACAAGCTGCATTATGTGTGCCCACCCCCCAAGATGACTATAAACTGCACGTACTGCAAGCAGAGAACAATAAAAGTAAATTTAAAAACAAAAAGCAAGTAATACCTGCTTTTCATTGATCAGCACTAATATAATACATTAATTTTGTTGAGTCTATGGAGGAATATTGCTGGTGACTTCTCAGTTGAATTTTCATTTGTGATCTCCATAGTTTCAAGATTCAATCTAGAGTCAAAAAGAAAATACTTTTAATATTATAAAACTTTCTGTCATTTATAGCATTTCAGGTGGCCAAGACATTCTCATTTCCACAAAAGATGTCACCTGCAGCAGGAATTTTTGCTCTGAGTTTTTCTGACAGATTTAAACTAGAGACCAGGGATTTTTTAAAGTTTCTACCTAGTCATGGGTGTGAGGGGTTGACCTTCAACATGGAAGTGGCACCTATGGAAGATCACCTGGGTTACCTGCAGAGGACCTGTCTTCATCTTCCTACATCACCTCCTGTATACACACACTAGCCTCCGCCTCAGAAAGGCGAATCAGCATCCTCCATAGTCAGGGTGGTCCCAATAAACATTGGGAAAGAAAGAAAGAAGGAAACCGAAGAAGAAGGAAGGAAGGGAGGGAGGGAGGGGAAAAGGAAGGAAGGAAGGAAGGAAGGAAGGAAGGAAGGAAGGAAGGAAGGAAGAAGGAAGGAAGGAAGGAAGGAAGGAAGGAAGGAAGGGAGGGAGGGAGGGAGGGAGGGAGGGAGGAGGGAAGGAAGGAAGGAAGAAGGGAAGGAAGGGAAGAAGGAGGAAAGAATGAAGGAGGAGGAACGAAGGAAGGAGGGAAGGAAAGAAATAAACACTGGGCACAGGGGAAGTTTGAGCTGTTACGTCAGCTGTACGCAGACGACAGCAATGCCTGTGATGTCCGATGATGGCGGTGCTAAGGCCTCACCTTCCATGAAGCCAAGAACAAGAATTTCAGTTCAAGCAGCACTGATTGTTTTATTCAGTAAAGAGAGATTAAATTGTTGGTTCTGAGCAAATGCTGAAAAGTAACCGAAAAATGTTGCTTGTAGAAAAAAAATACCAGCCTACCAAAATTGTGTATGCTCAATATTCATCAACTTTAAAGGACTTAAAGTACCTTTAGGAAATTTTAGAACTGAAGTTATAAATTTGTATCTTGACATGTTAAAAAATTTCCTTTTTGGAATGTATGAAAACTATAAGTATACTATTGTGTTTTGCTTCTAATTAAGAGGGTAGAAAAAAAGGAGAAATATTAAATTTAGTTTTATCAATTCAGATACTAAGAAAGGTAATTCAGTGCATGAAAATAAAGCAACCTGGTTGATAATCAATGAACTTTAAATTAACCCCTCATCTAAATAGAGATATGTTTAAGAAAAGATAAAAATTATTTTAGATTTACACTCAAAGGATTCATATTTTACGCAACTCGATGCTGTCTTTGCATATTATGAAACAAGTGCCTGGACTTGAAGCTTGTGAGGCTTGTGTTGTACCCTTCCTTACACTCAGAAAATCCACTACTATGGAAGCCTATCTGTGATTCATAACAAAACCTTTCATGGCTACATTTCCTTTTCACAAAGAATAAAAGATTGCTTAGTGAAAAGCAAACAACACTGCTTAAATATTCCAATTGCTTTGAAAGAAATGAAGTATAAAATAAATATCGGTAGTATGTTATTTGTTTTGCTGTTAACTCCCTGATAAATCACCAAAAACTTGAAGACTTGAAATATCAAATATATGACCATGTACAGTAACTCCGTAGGGCAGAAATCCAGGAGGGCTGGTTGATGAAGCGTCCTCATCAGGGTTGCTGGCAGAAATGATTTTCAGGTGGATGTAGCAAGGAAGTCTTCTGTTAACCTCTAAAGGACACCAGATTTCTCTGGTCTGTGACCCTCTTGTCATCAAAGCCAGTCAAATCTCTCTCTTGTTTTCTATCTCTTGGTGTTCCCATCTACCTCATCTGCATGTTCCAGATGGAGAATGTTCTCTTTTAAGGGCTCATGGGATTTGACAAGACCCATCTGGATAATCCAGGATAAATCACCCCACAATGTTTTATAAATTTAATTACATCTGCTAGATCCCTCTCGCCATGTCACAGAGTAATTTCACAGGTCCGCAGGGACTTGGCTATGGTCGTTTTTAAGAAGTTGTTATTTGGCTTAACTCTGGTACATTCTAAAATAATCCAGGAGGTGAAACATCTGTCCCAAGAGAGATATGTATCATTTTGCAATAAATATTAGGGGGTTCAACTATCTGAAATCAGATAGTTGAAATCAGTTATTAAAGGAATCAGTTATTGAAATCAGTTATTAAATTTTACTTTTTAAATATTTTGTTAAGAATATAGCTCTTATATTGGTTTTTACTAACAGACTCCTTTCTCTAGGCACACATGTATTTTCAATGTTTGTGGCATACACCAAACACATTATATACACATATAATTGTAGGTAGCATGTGTGTTGATGTACATGGCCATGTGCATATTAAAGATATGGAATAACAGTCACTGAAATTGTTGTCTTTATTGAATATTTAAATCCCTGCCAAGTCATCACATTCTTCTCTATATAGATCTTTGATGTTTGTATTTAGTTATCCTTTTATTTGCTGTCATGGAGTACCTTTTATTATCTAAGGTATTACTATTTTTAAAAGCAGTTTTCTTGAAGGGAAAATAGCTGCCTCACAAATGTAAGGCAGATTTGGCTGTCTTCCACATATTTTCCCTAAGATACAGTGGACTACATAGGAATCTTACAAGGTGCAACACATACCTCAACACACTATAATTATTTGAAACACAGATAAGGAACTAAAATGCAAATAGCTGTCATTTTAATTATTTCATAGTGACTTATTTTACTTCTTAAGGGCATGAATGTTTATAAACCTTTTGGTGTGCATATTTACCAGAGCAAGATATTTAACCTTCAAGTTGCAAAATTATTTTTTGCCAAGCTAGGGATAAAATATAGGACCTTGCATTTGATAGGTAAGCACTCTACAACTGGTCTATTTTTCAACACCCATTGTATGAATGCATGAGTCTCATACCAAATCCTATATTCATTTCATGTATACAAGTTGATGACCTTGAAGATAAGTACACTGTGAAACGGTCACTGCCATCTGCACCATAAACATACCTACTGTCTCCTAGAGGTTTTCTCCTGCTATCTTTCTTAGCATTCCCCCACGGCCTTACCTGCCGGATGAAGGCTGATTTCTTTTAAAACTAAACAGCATATTTCAGTATGATTTCACAGAGGCTGGGTTGTTGCAAAGTCAGGACAAGATGGTGATCTTTCTAGCCTCAGACATCTTCCCAAGTCAGTGACTAACCAGTGAGTGAGCACCCAGCACAGCTCCACACGTTGGCTTTTCTGAGACCCCAGAGAACATATACAGAAATCACGGGAGCCAGAGTAGTTTTCATTGCTCTAATGGTTTGTCACTGTTAACATATCTGTCTCATATACTAAAGGACGCTATGAAAATCAGGTCACAATAATACCAGTATTAGCTACCTTCTTCATTTCATTTTTTAAAAATCAGTTCTTTTGTTCACAGCAGCTGGCTATTTCTAACAAAACTAAATTTTTTTATCTCATGAAGTTTCTGATGTAGCATAAATTCAGAGGAAAATAAATTGATTTCAATTTCTTCTAATGCACTGTTTCGTGCAGGCAAAGATTCTGCAAAAGAAGAAAATTACAGCGCTAAAGGTTATATGAAAGAGAAACATGCAGGAAAATGACAAAGAGGAAATATTAAATATGAGAAAACCTGCCCTGAGCAAATATTGCACATTGATGTCTTGGTTTCCTAGCATTTTCAATATCAATTATAAAAATGTTATACAAATTGCCTTTAATATTTTAATAGCAGTGTAGAGACTCAGGCAAAGTGGAAAGGAGCATTCACCAGTTCAGGCTGTTGCCCTTGGCTTGGACACCAAGATTGATCATGGACCAGGGCAAGTGTATCAGTGAATCCCCCAGATGGCCCTCTGCACTCACCCAAGTGACACCAGGGAGCTTCACTCCAAGGCAAATGATCTCACCCAAGGCAAGGTGAGGCCGACCTTCCATACCAGTGTCACATAATGTCCCAGCTCACTGCAGCAGGGAGTAGAGTGATGAGGTAACCCAGGTGTTAAATTTCAGGTAGACCCCTGGTGTATCCACTCACTGGCTTTGCATAAAGGGAAGAGGAAAGGTACAGACACATTATGCGGGTCTCACTGCCATCTTTGAGAAAGGCAAGACGAAAAGGAAAGATGTTCTACTGACCTGTGACCTAGCAAAACTCTCCCACCTACCCAGGGCAATAATAAGACCTGCAGGGAAAAGATGCCCAGGCAGGCAGATATCTCCAAAAGGACAGAGGACAGGATGAAGCTAAGGATGCTGGACTATTTCTTCATAGAGTTTCAAAGATCTCAGTCAGGAGAGGGGAGGAAGAAACTAGGAATCACATCAACAGAACTCTTCTTGAAGATTTATAATGGCCCCAGAGTCTTGTTTATGGAAGGTGATTGTGGGTACTGTGCTCATCCATGGATTCATCCACTGACAAACTCGTGATGGAATAGAGGGCTAGGAGGGGGAGTCTTGTTGAAGGTCAAACACCGAGGCTGTGGCCTAGAAGAGCATGTTCTTGTCCTTACCTCCTCGGGATGTAAGTGGTTTTGCCTCCCTAGGCCTCTCCACCATATAGTTTCTGCCTTGCAGCCAATCACCCATGGACTGAATCTTCTAAAATCCAAGAGCTGAAATAACCCTCTATTCCTTTCAGTTGTGACTATTTTGTCTTATCACATAGCAATGACAAAGTGACTCATATAAGCTCTCACCAAAAGATGAAAAAATCAAAACGAACTCAATATTCACCCCTCAGACATGGTGTTTGACATTAGATTCCACTGGCCTTGACTCTTGACCTAGGACTTAAATCCATTTAAAAACCAAGTTGCCTAATTCTCACAAACCCTGTTCTTTCATAGGTAAACTAGGAACATAAGTAAATCCATAGTTTAAAGAACAGGAGATCAAATATGTAAAATGTTCATCAGTTGTTTAGTCAACAGAAGCAAATATAGAAGCTATCCCTCAGAACTAAACATATAGTTAAATTGTGTCTAATTTATAGTTATTAATCTATAAACATCTGTTACTCTCACACGGCCCCTCTAGTCCCTCTACTTAAACTTATTCTAACAGAAATCAACATATCCTGGATAAAGATAATAGAATGTCTTCCATCACATACAAATAAACACCCCTATGCTATATACAGCTTCTCCCCTAGTCCCTCCTGCCAAGCTTCCCTTACTGTGCCCACATCCTTCTTCCTTTTTCCATATATTGGGATGTAGTTACGGAGAGAACACTCTCTCTTGCCCTGCTGAACAGTCTCTGGTTGCTGATTGCTTCCAGAAATCTCCACTCCAGAAGCCCACTGCCAGCAGCTCAAACATTTCCACCCACCTCAGGACACACAGTCAGCATTGCTTCTTCTGCAACCATATCAGACTTAGACATCTCCTGGGATCCTGGGATTCAGCCATCCTTACCTTCCCACTGGGCACATATCCCCAGTGCATGCTTCCCATGTACACTACATACTTTTTATTGGGGGATTTACTGGGAGTTGAACCCAGGGCCTGCTCACTGAGCTAAATCCCTAACTTTTTTATTTTATATTTTGCAATAGGGTCTCACTAAGTTGCCCAGACTGGGTTTGTACTTCTGATGCTACTGCCTCAGACCCAAGCACCCAGTGCTGAGATTATAGACAAGTGTCACCCTGCCAGGCACAGCATCCTCTCCTGACTTCCACTAAGCTTTAAAGCAAGTGGCATTGTCACTCCTAGGGGCAATGATAGGAAAGCCCTTCTTGGCTGGAGTAATAGGCTCTGGCATTCAAACCAAAGTCTCATGTTACTCTGTGTCCTGACTTAGTTTTCAGCTGCCCTTCCCCACAGATTAGGCACAGAGGGAGGCAGTGTGTGCGTGTGTGTCCTCACTGCAAGCAAAGGGACACAAGCACAATGTGTCTAGAAGAAATATTTCTCAGGTTCTCGCAGCAATGAAGGAGCGAGACTCAAACCCAAATATTTGTGGAAATGCAGGCAGGAAACCAGTGGAGGTTTTAAAGATCTTACCTAGCAGTCATTTATCAACATCATTCTCCTGGACAGTAAGACACCTTCCATCGTAATAAGGGCAGTCAGTTCCTCTCCTCATACCTTCAACCTTCTCTGACCTTATCCCATGCAGCATGATTTCTGTCTCTGATGGCTCCTTTCTCTCCCCTCTGGCTGCCTCCTTTGCTGAACATAAAGCAGGTTCAATCTCTCCTAAATCTTCTCATCACTTCTCACACAGGTGAATGATCTCTACCCTTTCTTCTACTTCCAGACATCTGTAAACAGCTGTCAAACTTCTACAAAGAGCTACTGTCTACTTTTTTTACCTGTCATTCATTGACTGAGAGGTGCTTTTGTTAACTCTTTGAATTCAGTTTGATTTCTTTGTTACTTTCTTGAAATTGTATTCGGAGAGGTCCACAGTGGCCCATGTTTGCCAGTGGGACTTTGTCATGCCAGACACATCTTACAAATAGGCTGTTAGAGTATGTTGGAATTCTTTGACCTTTGACAAGTTCCAACCCCCCTGATGTTTCTTAATGACATCTGTGCTCAGCTCAACCTCAGTCGTTTCTGCTGGCAGACCTTCCTCCACTCTTTCCCACTATTAAAGCATACTAGGAAACTGAAGTTTAAACTTCTAAAACATTATCTTAATATGCACACTTAAACACTCTCTACTTTTCCTTTATGGAACTGAGATTGTTTATTAATAATTATCTGTTAAATAAATCAATATTCTTTCCCACAAAGAAGTTCCTATAATAGTAAAATCCTTAGTGATTTTTGAGATAGTTGAGGTGGGTGTATTGGCAAAAATTTGGGGCTGGGGATATAGCTTAGTGGTACAAATACCTGCCTCATAAGTGAAGGTCCTGAGTTTGATTCCCAGCACCAGGAAAAAAAATTGGGGATTGGTAAATGCTTGACAAAAATAAGAATTTTGAGAACCTGTACACTACTGAGAAGAAAGGCAATAAAAGTTAATGTAAGAGCAGGAAAGATAAGGACCCAGAGTGTAAATGGGTACGCAGCACTTAGGAAAAGGCTAGTGGTGTCTGGCTTTCTGAAAAGAGACCCAAATCATGGTAAGTGACATCTCATGTAATATGAAGGTGAGTCCCCTGTTCCCAGTAAGGTGTCTTCTCTCTAAGTTGGCCTTAGATGAGGGGAATAAAGCAAAGCCCATTTCTTGCATCTAGAATACCAGAGTAATGGTGCACGATACTCTGAAAGCTCACACACACAAGAATCAAATTTATAGAGGTAATATATTGACAACAACAACAAAAGAAATATACACCTGCTAAAATGTTGGAATGATTTGGGAGATGTTTTCAAATTTCTGTGGTTATTGGAAAGGCAGTTGAAACCGTCCTTTTCAGTAGAGGCAGTCAGGAAGCCTCTCTGGGCAGTGGATTTCTTTACCTCAGTTAGTAACTGGATCCTCTCAGCTGCCTGTCGTGTTTGACCAAGGACAGTCATCTAAGCTTCTGACACTCCTTCATCCCCAGCTGTTGTTGGGGCTATTGGCTGGAATCTCATTCTTCAATCTTTCTTGCCCTCTCCATAAGGTTGACTCCTGTAAGATGCCCTACTTATCCTCCCATGACCCTATTGTTCAGCCCCTGAAATGTTCTGGTGAGAAAGGGAAAGGAGAAAAGATGTCCCTTCCCCACCCTTTGCCCTTATTGGAGCATGGTGGTGGCTGACTGTCTTCTGTACCCGGACAGAATTCCATGCTTTCCCTTAAGGGACACAATAGCTGTGGACTCTGGTCACTGTCTTCTGCCTTTGATCCTACAACCCAGGGAACCCAGGGAGGTCGCAGCTCCCTGCTGTGGCTCTCTGGGTGGTCTCATCAACTCCAGTGTGGATTCTAAACTTCTCCATCCTGTATATAAACAGCGCTGCTCAAATTTTCTCTGTTTAAATTTGTCTGCATAAACACACACAAAATGGCATCCTTTTTCTTGTTTAGATACTCACTGATAAATTATTTATGCCCCAGAGTACCCAACAAGTCCTAATGATTAATATGTATATATACTTGTGTGTTTCACTTTAGAATTGTGTTCCACTGATACCATTCCCCAAATTTAACAAGAGAAAGATATCTGGAGCACTGAATGCACAATGCATTCTAAATATGTCAAGGATAGAAAAGCGATGGAACATAAAATGCTTTATTTAGCTGTTCAAGCAAACAGGAGAAAGGCAGTGAAGTCATCCTCACACTCTTCCTTGCCTTGCTTCATTTCCACCCACGTATTTAACAAATATTTACCAGCACCTTCCATGAATCAGAAATTCCTTATTTATTGTTTCGCAGAGGAAGGATTAGGAAATCTGTGCCAAGGGACAGATGATAATAAAATACAAACAATCAAACCTGGTTCCTGCCTCTGAGGCATTCATATTCAAATGCAGAGGAGAACAAATAATTCCAGTCTTCCACCAGGTTCTGCACCCCATACACATGAGTGCCTGCTTGGAAAGGAAGGCCTCACAAGCCATTCTGCATCACAGACACAGAGATGCAGTTTCAAATAAATATTGATTATTTTCTGTATGTTTACTCTGACTGCCAGTCGGGTTGTTGCCTCTTCTGTTTGACTTTGCTAAGTCTGTTTGATGCCCTACAGACTGCCTCATCACAGCTGCTGAGGGACTGAAGTGTTTGTTTCTGTGTTAATGTCATTTACCATAGAGTGGGCTCAGCAGAAGTGCCAGGGCTTCCACAGAGCACGATCTGCTTTCAAACTGTCTCTTGTATTTTTTCCTCATGTACTGGATATTTCCAAGAACACAAAAGACTTTAAATTTGATATTTCACAGATGTAGCTGTGTACCACCAAACACACTACCTCATTTAATTTAAAATTAATTATGGTCTATGCTGTAACCCTCAAGTCTCATGAAATGCTAAGGCTTGAAATAAACTTTAAAGAATCTCAGATTTCAAATGATGCTGGGTCAGTTATCTCCACATCTGAAGGACATGGGAGAGACAGGACAGAAAAAAACACAACAGCACCAACAAAACTATGATCTGCAGTTCTGAGCACAACTTAAATGAGCATGGCACACTGACATTTTAAAAATCAATCTAGTGGTCTGGACAACTAATCTGAAGACAATAATATGCAATATAACAACCAGTGTTGAATTTCTACCATCTTATTTAGTGAAATTCTGTATCGCTTCTAATTTTTATGTTTTATTTTCTTTATGTTTTCATTCTTTTCCCTTTAAAATAAAAAAAAAATCAATGATGTGGAACACTAAATGTACAAATGGATGATGCCAAGGCCATAGGTGAAAATAAAAATCTGACTCACAATCTGGAGCAACAGGCCAGGAGACAACATAGTGCCTATAGAAATTAGCCCAAGAATCCATTCTGCTCTCCGTGTGTCAGACAAAAATCACCGTCTGTGGAAAAGAATCCAGGAAGCTAAACAATAATCCTACAGTGAATGTCCTCACATGGCCAGGGCTTAAATAATAATTGATAGTGTCCTAATTTGGGTTCCTATTTCCAGTTAAGACCAACAACTCTGTGACAGGTGGGCACCCCTAGCCAATCCCACAGTGTACCCTATGTAGCTACCCCACTTGCAGCTTCCCACCATCAGAAGCCCCAATCAGACAACCCCAGGAGCCTTCTATTTTCTACAGCATGAAGCCTGCCCAGCCTCTGCCTGCCTGAGTCTCTCCACAGTCCAGTGACAGTGGCTGCCCGGCTCATTCTACAGACAGAGGGGAAGTAGCTTCTGCTTTCTCATTTGCTCTTATTTTCTTTCCACTATGACTTATCTGCTTTCTGTTTCCACACTCACCTGATGCTCCAGACATAGCACTCACAGTGTTATGCTAAGGGTTTTAAACCCAGGTTAATTATTAGAGCTTCAATAAGCTGTTTCTGAGAGAGGCTGTGGAGCCTCTTGTGAGGACATTTGCTCTAAAGCTGAACACCTCTATAGCCCAATAGAGGCAAACAGTAGTTCCTTAAGGGGGCTGTGGCATCTAGGCTAAGAGGAAATGTACATTCCTGTGGGGACAAGAGCCACAGGGAGAATTTAGTATGTGCCCAGGGAAAATGCTGCCGTAGGAGATGAACAGGAGCAAATGCAACACCTCTGAGAGAGAAAGGACAGGACTTCAAGAAGAGCTGGAAGCCTTGTCAGAAAGGAGCAGCTACAACAGGAGTCACTGCTTTGGGTGGGAGGGTGAAAGAAGAACTTCACACCCAGATGGAAAGGGATCTGTGCTGTGGCTGCTGGGGCGCACATTGACCAACTTCCCCATGTTGGTGTGGCCTCCGTGACAGCTCAGCGTCCATCTCAGGTGTCTAGCATCCTTCTTAGCCTGCCCAGCACCAGGCAAGATTGTGGTCAGAACTACATGGACAATCTTGTGTTCTCCCTGCAATGGGGACAAGGCCACTTGTGGGAGTGGCTCTAAGGCCAATGAGTCCGGCCATGAACAGCATGGGAAAATGTGAAGGAATCAAGTGCTGAGGGCCAGAATACACTTCAGAATCCAGCTTTGGGAAGTTGTCATGGGAAATACAGATCTCTTGACTATGCAGTTCTACAGATCAAACTCAGGCAGTGCTGGGATTCAGAGGGGAGGGCTGACTTTTAAGAATAGGAAGACAGTTCCAAGAAAGTATTTGTTTCCTTTACGCTTTCTAAGAAGTTGAGCAAATCTTATGTTTCATCCTAGATGAGATCCTGGAAGACTGGAGAAAAACAAAGAAGTCGCCCAGTAAAATACGGAATTTGGTTCACAGTAGTGTATTGGTTCACTAGCTGTGACCAGCTCCAGCATTCAGCAAATTGCAGTGTAGTGTATACAGAGCTCTCCAAAATATCTTTACAACTTTTCTGTAAATTTAAAACTATTATAGAATTGATCATTTATTTAAAAAATAAAGCTCCCTAAAAATGAGTTGACACATGATGACTAGATTTTTGTTTTCCTCTCATTAGAAATTTTTAAGTAAAAGTATTGTCAAAAGTGTAAGATTTCTCATCTAAATATGGGTAGAGAGATACAAATAAAGTGGGGCTAAGTCATAATAGACACAAAATGCATCCACAATAGTTTTTTTCAAAGTGTTTATAATTAATAATTACCAGGGTTAAAGCCTCAAACCACTGTTATTTGTAATTTCTCTAATGTTCATGATAAATGTTAAGGTAGCAAACTGAAAATATTTCCTATAGAAATGTATAAGATATTATAAATTGGGTCAAATTTTAAAATTTCACTTTAAATTTGGATTTTATTTCTAAGTGGTATTGGATTTAAATTAATCTCTACAAAGTAAACTATTTTAACCAAAGAGTGTAGATTAAAGTGTGTTCTTTAATATATAACTACTAGCAACTTGTGATTACCTAGAGAGATCTCCAAGCCATGCAGAATGTATGTAGCACCAGTAGATCAAACAGCCATATTCTCAACAAGACATTACTGTGAGTGATCACCTGTCCACTGTAGATCAAACCCCATTGACTACTAAACATGAGAGAGAAAGAAAACAACCAGCAAATCTATTTGTAAGCAATCATTTACACCAAGTTTCAGTTTTCATTAGAAATATAGTGTAAAGGTACACTAATATGACAAAGCTAATACAAGGAAAAGATCTAAAGAAAAGTAACTTTCACATTTTCACATATAGGTTTGGAAAGCTTAATGAGGTATAATTGATGTTAAATAGCCAGAGGCATAGAGGTTGTAAGAAGGTGTGCATAAACACACAACGGTGACCACCATCTACGTAGGCAAAGTATTGTCCACACACCGGGGTCCTGGTGCCCTTCGGTAACTCTTCCCTCTCTTGAGCACTTCCTTCTTGAGGCAAACACCGTTTTGCTTCCTCAATTTTGTACAATTTTAGATGCAAGAATGCATTTACGGATACACATGCATCTTTAGAGACTATAATTATTTCACTCAAGATATTTCATGACACACTCGTTTTTATATTAATACAATATTTTGTACTATCTAGTGGCTGAGTAATATTTCAACTATTTCATAGTACGGATTACACGTCATCTTTTTTTTTTTTTTTTTGCAGTACTGGGGATCGAACTCAGGCCCCTGCACTTGCTAGGCAAGCGCTTATTCCACTGAGCTATATCCCCAGCCCATACACGTCATCTTATGCTCTCAATCCTTGTGTTAAGCAGGCTCAGCTTCCTTCTTTAAGAAGGTTGAGTTTATCCCTGCCTGCTTGTAGAGTGGGACTCCATTCTAGAGTACCATTTGGAAAAGGCAAAGCAGTCAAATTCCCATGGAAGCACATGCTAAACCCTCACCCAGTCAATCAAAGTGAACCTCAGTGGCAATTAGTTATGATGACAGGATGCATCCATGATATGATAACATGACATAGGACTTTATTTCTGTTGTATTCCTTCCAAATACTAACAATTGTATCCTAACAAAAACAGCCCATAAATCCCAGCAGACGGGGATCCTGCAAAATCAGCACTTGTAGAATCACCAAAAGCAAGCAAAGTGTAAGGAAATGAGAAGGCCAGTGCACCTTAAGGCGACCTGGTGGTGACTAAACATGACAGCAGCTGGATGAGATCCTGGAGCAGAGAATAAGACACTGGATAAAGGCTGGGGAAAGTGCAGTCTGGTGCGGGCTTACTGTGATGCACCAATATTGGTTCACTAGTTGCAATAAATATATCAACTGATGTCAGACATTTACCTTGGGGAAAGGTATGAGACAGTAAGTATTATATTCCCAATTACCTTTTATATTTAAAAGCATTCCATTTTTTAATGTTAAAAATACAGAAATAGTTTCTCAAAGTGTTTGACTTTATATAATTTATTTAAGCTTCTCCTTGGATGTGGTAGGTGTGTAAATTTAAAGATCACTTTCTAAACACCCTATCAAACAAATTTCTTGTCAATTACAATAAATCTTCTAATTACATACTTATAAAAGAGCATGTGTTCCCTCTACTGTTGTTTTGATGCAAACGTGTTACCATTTGGAGAAGTCACCACCTATGATTCCCAAAATTTAGGTAACATTGCCCATGGGTATTTCCCGCGTCTTATACAGTCCTCTCCCTTTGAGTGGTTTCTGAAACAGAAATTCAATCTGTAACAAATATTATTCTGAAGTTCTCATAAATTTTGGAAGATTCTGTAGAACTTAAAATGGTCAACAAAACAGAAAAATATACCTTTTCTTTCCATAAACAGTGCTACATTAAATACAACAAAACTGAATATTATACCAAATCCTTTCAGTGACAGTTTACATTTTGACTATCCCATATTCACCACGTGCACATACTGGGAGAATTTGATTACACAAATTTTGTAGAACATTAGGGAGAGGGTGGCAGTAAAAGTGGGAAATTGTGCAGTGTGGGAGAGCAGATTCTGACAGGCACTCTCCTTACCAGCCACGTGATTTTAGGTCAACTGTTTAACTCCAGTGCAGATTTATTCCTTCAGTTAAACAAGGATAATCAAGGACCTGCCTCATAGGATTATTAACTGCTGCTATTTTTTCACACCTTTTAATTCTAAATAGATCTAAAGCCTACTATGCATTGTTACTTTTTTTCTTTTTTGTTACTGGGAATCAAACTCAGGACCTTGAGCTTTCTAGGCAGGTGCTTATGCTGCTGAGCTATATCCCCAACCCTATTTTTTAAAAGTCAATATTCTTTTAATAAATTTCAAGCAGAAAAATTGCTCTGTAATTTGTTGTTAATCAATCATTTGTTATGTATGGTGTTCACTGTCCTTGCTTCGGGACTGTAATTACAACTGGGTTCATTTCTTTTCAATCTGGAAAACAGCCTTGAACTTCTCCCCTAGTGCACACGTGCTGGTGGCCCATGGTCTCCGCTGCTGTTAACTTAAAAATACCTTACTTGTCTTCGTTTATTAAGGCTGTGGTGATGGTTTAAATGTGGTTTGCTTCCCAGAGGTTTATATGCTGGGCGCTTGGTCTCCAGTGGCGGTTAGGAAGTGGTGGGACCTTTAACAAGTGAGATCTAAAGGCCATCAATACAGCACTGGGACACTGTCCTTGGGAAGAACTGATGTTGTTTCTGTAGGACTCTGGTTATTTCTCAAGGACATTTTGCTATAAAGACTGATCCCTCTCCAGCCTATGGCTTCTTGTCTCATGATGTGATCTCCCTTTCTACCATGATGCTATTAGAAGTAAAATGACAGACCAGTGGGGACCCTCTCTAGAAGTTGGACAGATGGGGCCCATTGATCTTAGATTTTCAGTGTCTGAAACTGTGAACTTAATAACATCATTCCCTCACCCCTCATACCCAGCCGTGGCATTTTGTGATAGCGTTGGACTAATACTGCTACCATTTTAAAAAATATTTTGTATTGTACCAAGTTTATACTGTTGTCCCTTTGAAGGACTAATTACATGTCTTCTGGATCATTTGATATTGTTAACAACCCGAAATATCTGGCTACTTTTTCTAACCTGCCTCTTTTTATTCTGAAGACTACACAATTTCTATTATCTGTCTTCAAGTTTACTGACACTTTAATCTTCTAATTCCAGTTTATTGATAAGCAATCCAATAAGTTTTTCATTTTTGTTGCTAGAATTTCCACTTTCAGAATACCCATTTGGCTCTTTTTTATAATTTTCATATCTCTTATGAGTTTTCTTTCTGGTCCCCTCAATAAAAACACAAAGAAACAAAAGCATCAAAACAACCCTGAGCAAGAACAAAGCTGGAAACACAGCATTTCTTGATTTTAAACTGTAAAGCTAAAAGTCAAACTATTATGACAAAAGCTTAAAAACCATTAAACAAAACATACAACATTTAAACAAAACAAAGACCCCAGAAATAAATCTGCATATTTATGGTCAACTGATCTTTAGCAAAGATGCCAAGAACACACAAAGAAGAAAAGAAATAAATGCTGTTGGGAAAACTGCATATCCACATTCAAGACAAACAAAAACAAAATCGAAATGCTATTTCACATCACATATGAAAATATACTCAAAATGAATTAAATACCTTAGTTTAGGACCTCAAACTGTAACATTATTAGAAGAAAACTGAGAGGAAAATGTTGAAGTTGGTCAGGGAAATGATATTTTGGATGAGACCCAAAACACAGGGAGCAAAAGCAAAAAAGGATCAATGAGATTGAAGTAATTAAACTTCTACAGAGTAAATGTGACACTAAGTAGCTGAAGAAAGACCCACAGAAGGAGAAAATATATTTCCAAACCATATATCTAATTAGTTTCATGTCTAAACTATATAAGAAACTCATATAGCCCAATAGCAAAGAAACAAACAGCCCAATTTTGAAATAGGCAAAGGTCTGATTAAGCTTTTTTTAAAAGACAGATGTTATGGTTTTTGTCTGTATGTTGTCCCAAATCCTTATGCAGTCATGAGATGGGCTTCTAGATTTTTGGTTGGTCCATAGACAGATGCTCAGATTATGGGTGGGAGTGCTACACCTGCCCCTGGGATGCATACAATGTAAGGGAGGGAAAGAGGCTATTTATTGCCCCTCCCCTCTTTTGCTCTTGTTACTTTTTCTGTGATCCACTGCCATGAACTGTTGCTCCCCACCACATGCCACTCTGTCTTGGAACCAGTTGATTATAGACTAAAACCTCCACAAACTGTGAGCTAAATAAACCTTTCTTTCCTTAATTTTGAGCGTTGGGTATTTTGTCTCAGCAACAAGAGAAAAGTAACCAAGACAACAGACAAATGAATAACAATCATATGAAAAGGGACTCAGTATCAGTAATCAGCTGGTAAATGCAAATCTAAACCACAGTGAGATATCACCTTGCTGGTGGCTGTTATCAAAAAGATTAAGAGGGGTTGCAAGGAAATGGAATAATGAGAAACTCTGCACAGTGTTGATGGAAATGGACACTGATATAGACATTATACGAAATTCAATAATTTTCTCCAAAAACTAAAACAGTAGTGACAGTTAAAGTGGAGTTCAACTTGGTTTGAGCTCCACTTGGGGGATTGGTAAGGCACATGTCTGAGTGTATCGGGTTGGGTCATAGAGGGAGGTGCTTACAGTCAATGTCTAGTCCCTCTATCTCTGGCACTGATCCTTCATGCTGCTTCCTGACTTCCATGAACTGAGCAACTTTGCTGCACCAACCCCTTCTACCATGAGTTTCTTTCTTGGGGGTAGCTGACCATGGACTGAATCCTCTTACAACCTGAGCCAAATTAAAACTCTTCCTTTAAACTAGTGGTGGCAGATATTATGTCCTAGAAAAGGAAAAGTTGTCTAATGCAGAAAATTGGCACCAGAAGAATGGGGTTGTAGCTGTCCTTTATATCTGACCATGTGATTTAGAAGCTTTTAAAACAAACATGGAGGAATGAAATGTTTGGATATTTGGGATAAAGAAGTCTTATAATGCTATGAATAGAGCCTGATTCTGATCAGAACTCAGAGAAAGAGAATGTTAATAAAAAACCAGACAGTAAGACTGAGACTCAGGGGGTTTTAGTTAGGACCAATGACTACCTTGGCAGTTAGACTAGAGGCTGTGTTTTCTACACAATGTGAGAAAAATTATCTATATTTTACCCATGTCCTGAGACTTTTCAGAGGACTAAAGTTAAAGATTGTGAACAAATTGACATGGTGGATAAAATTTTGAAACATTTCAACATTCACCTATGGCATAGATACTGTTGGGTGCTTTTACCGTGATTTCCAGAGAGAAGGATAGGCAAAAAACAGAGCAAACAAATTTGAAAAACTTAAATTTCCCCCCAAAAAACCATGTAACAATTGGAGGCAAAAGAATTAGGGTTGCTGATGAGATTGATGCCATTAAAAAGAAACTGGGTACTTTGTATATGGAAGACATGAAAGATGTCCTGAAGGTCTCTCAGAAATCAGCAAAAACCCTCCCTTTCAGGCTCATATGTGCAAAAGTATAAATCTTTCATTTGGGAAGGCAGTCCTTATGCTCCCTGTTCCACAAGGATCCATTATAGAATTGGTTCCACAGAATTCTTTTCACCATACTCCAGACCACCGCAGCCATGGT
The DNA here is from genome assembly GCA_004027595.1 of Dinomys branickii. Taxonomy (NCBI): domain Eukaryota; kingdom Metazoa; phylum Chordata; class Mammalia; order Rodentia; family Dinomyidae; genus Dinomys; species Dinomys branickii. The sequence goes on from PVLD010011659.1 coordinate 20,486, forward strand.
CCAAGGGGGCCTGGTTATTGCTCATAGTGGCAACAGACTTTGCTTTCATTTGCTTGATAATGGATTTACCACCATGCAAAATACAAGAGTTGAAGAATTGTATAAGCTTCCACCCAGTTTTCAAAGGAAGATATCTTAGTAACTTTTCCATTTCTGGTACAAAATATCCAGCATTTACAATTTAAAGGGTGAGATATTTATTCTATCTCACAGTTTTAGCCCATGATCAACTGGCATCAAGGTAGAAATAGAATGGCACAGGGGAAGGTGAAAGAAATATTAGTCAACTGATGACAGCCAGGAAGCAAAGATGGAGGGTAAGAGTAAGCAATAAAAGTATACTCTTCAAGGTCAAGTCCACAAGGATCCACCAGTCCCGTCCAGGACCCACTTCCCAACAGTACCCTTAGCTATGAAATCTTTAGCGAATTAATCCATTAAGGAGTGTAGTGCCACCATGATCCAGTCACTCTCAAAAATACATGAGATTACCACAGTACGTTTGAGATGGAAATCATAATTGAAGGCCTGGAAGGCCAGGCAAAGTGAAGCTAAGAAGGCAGTGTAGGAAACTTTGGGAATGAACTGGAAGTTGTAGTATAGACTCAAGGATGTCAGAAATTCCAGAAGTGTTGAAAATCAGCTGCAGGCTGTAAGTGGAGCTAACGCAAGAGAGAAGGCATGTGGGCTGCAGACAGCAAAGCCATGAAGTATTGAGCCACTCAAATCCTCTGGAAATGACTTCTCACTTCCATATCCCCTGGATGCCAGATGCCAACCTGTAGGGCTTAATGTACGCTCTGCTGTATTTTGTTCTTCTTTTAGTCCAATTATTTTCTATCCCCACATTCTTCTTTTGGTGTGGAAATGTCTACTCACTGAAACTATATCTTAAAGCTACGTAACTTGTTTCTTATTGTTTGCAGATGTTCTTAGCTAAGAATTTGTCTTGAGTCTCAGAAGACACTTGAACATGGAATTTGGAAAATGGTGAGAACTGCTGAGACCTTGGAGAAAGGTTTGTTGTGTTTCTAGTTATACATAGGACAATTGTATTTGTTAGGTTTCTATTGTCTTTACTGGCAGTGAAGTATGATTTAAGATGTGTTTGGGTATGAAAGTGACAAGGAGTGAGATGTGGAAGTTGTTAAGGAGTGTCATCTTGATTGCTTTTGATATCTGCCTGAGGGCTGGGTGGAGCACACTTCTGGGTGTTCAGTGTAGGTCATGGAGATGTGGCAATAGGTTCACTTTCTGCTCCCTCATCCCTTTCTCTATGGAGCTATTCAGCAGCTCTACTTCTCAGCTTCCACAAAATGGGTCGCTTTGTTCCAAAATGCCCTTCTCCCATGATGTCTCTACATTGGAGACAGCTGACCATAGTTCAAATACCAAATTGAACATCTGCTCTTGCAAGTGTGGTTATTGGGTGACTCACTTTGCCACCACAGAACGCAATACTCAACACCCACATCTTAAAGGAAGAGGTTTATTCAGGCTCACAGTTTCAGAGGGTTTAGTCCACAGTTGACTTGTCCCAAGGCAGGAATTGCATGGTAGAAAGGCATCCTGGAGGAAGGCTGCTCAGCCCACAGCAGGAAGGGAGCAGAGAAAAGGAAGAGAACACACACTTATGGGTCATGTGTCCAGTGATGAACCTCCTTGGAGCAGTCCTCACCTCTGAACACCTGAGGCTTTGGAGGCATTTTAGATCTCAGACATATTACTGAGATATCTTATGTTCAGTAATCTCACTTTGGGGTATATATTTAAAGGAAATTAATTCAGTATGAATTCAGAATAACTATCTTTACTTTCATGTTAATTGCAGTATTATTTTTAAAAGCTTAAATATTAAAAAACTAAATTGATTATATGTGTGTGTGTGGTCTGTGTGTGTGTAACTCTGTGTGTGTATCAGCATTGAAAATGAAAAATCCTGTTTTTTGATAATATTGGTGAAACTGGAGGACATTAAATTAAGTAAAATTAGACAGAAGTAGAAGGACAAATACTGTATGATGTCACTTAAAGGTGAAATGTTTAAAAGCTGAACTTGTAGAAAGCAGAATGTTGTTTCCAGGGGCTGGAGGCACAGCAAGCAGGAAAGACGTCAGTGTTTCAATTACGTGATGCATACAAGTTCCAAAGGTCTCATGTGCAACAATCTTCCTATAGAAAATAGATATTGTACATCCTCATGGCTCTCAGAACTTAGGCCCTACTTGTGAAAGATTTACCATTTCTGACATACAAATTGTATTCCTGTTTTTGCTAGTAATTTAATTTCTTTTTATACTGAACTTTAGGTATATCTGAAGCATGAACACAGCTACATAATTTTCCAAATGACTGGTTACCTCTTCCCCCGAGCAAACATTTTAAAATACATATCTAATCACTTATTTGGACAAATTAACATAAAATTTCTATTTTATGAGCATATGTGGTGTGCACACAGATTTGTGATATCGTCTTCTTGCTTTAAATAATGTAAATCCATGTATTTTTTAATATATGAGAAACTTATTCTCCCTATTTCTCTTTTTACAGACTAATTCAGTGGGATTTCCCAATATCCTGCCTACATGCTGCCACATGCCTTGCTGTCCTGAGTGGAGTGTGACCAGAAGGGACAGACAGGAAGTGTTCCCAGGACCTGCCACATGGCCAATAGATCGTTTACCAGGTCCTTGTTCCCTCTTCTTGGTACCCACCAGCTCCCAGCTAGGTGAGGTCTCACCAGGGACATGTGCCATGCAAATGACAACCATGCAAGCAAAGACCTACAATGACCTGAGCGAGGAATAAACATTTGCATTTTACCTAAGCTGTAGCTGTCACTTGCTACTAGAGTAAAGGTTATTGTATCCATACTGATGGCATGGATCTTACATGTATGAACTCACAAGAGTTTTAGAATATCTTGCCAGATTTCAAGATATCCTACCACATGTGGAGGAGTAACTTATTAATCACATAGGATAATTCAATATAATAGATACATTTAGGTTATCAGAATTTCTTCTTCAAGAACATAATATGCCTTTCCATTTGTGTATTTCTACTATGCCACTAAGGGACATTTTTTGTCATAGCATAATTTATTCCAATGTTTCCCTAATGAGCAGTTTGTAATTACTTTTGTGTTTAATCTATTAATAGTGGTATAATGAAAATATTTTACATAAACATTTGACATGACTTCTAATTAAGTCCTCATCATAAATTCATGGAGCAAGACTACTAAATTAAAGATAATAATGATCTGGAGCCTCTATTATTATCTAATAATATATTAGAAAGGTTGCATGAATTTACTATCCCCTAGCTGTGTTATATATGTTGGCATTTTAATGAAATTTTATTATTATTAAATTTTATCTCTAGTAAAACATTTGGATGGGGACAGAGATAGGTAAGAAATACATATTTTAATTTATGTATACAGTAAAATGCACTTACACACTTAAACATACTCTCACATTGACATATATTTGCATACACATATTTTGGGGCTATTGATTCTTAGGTGAGATAGAAATAATTTTCTGGCCAGTTCTATTATATTTGTTCTTTCTTACTGCTCATACTACTTATTCCACTAGTGGACTTCAGTGCAAATGTCAGACATCCTATCATTTTACCCATAAATTCACAGTGAATCTCTAATCATTAATGAGGCAATACCATCACCCCAAATATGAGACCTACAGCACTTCCTTAATGCCATATGCTATTTGCTTGTTCAAGTTTCATCACCTGTATCACAAACATTTAATTGGTTCTAGATATTTTTCTGCTCCCTTGTTTGATTTTCTTGTCATCTATTAATGGTAGGAATCCAGGAATATTTTTTTAATTTGCCGAACTCACAGTAATTAACAATAAATACAGTTAATTACCCTTCAAACTCTCCTTTGTCTGTGAGTCCAGTACCTTGATTCTCAGTGATCGGGGGGGGGGGGCTGTAAGGTTCCATTCAAACCAAGCACATCTTAGTGGAAACATGAGTTCTTCTTCCTAACTGACCTCCAAGCCCTCCTGAGGTGCTGACATTGGTAGGTCACTTTTAGGCTCAGACATTAAAATATATTTTAGAGCAGCAAAACATTCCCATACTTTGACCACATACATTCCTTTCCCTGGTCTATTTTAGAATTTTAATATGATGTTTTTCTCAGATGTACAGATATGCAGACATAAGAATCTCTTTATTCATAGGAATATACTGCAAGTTATTTATCCATCATTCTATCAATGGCATTTTAGTTTTTATAAAGTCGCAATTACAAATTAAACTGCAACTAGCATGTCAGTGCAAGTGTTCTTCCAAATGTATGATCCATTTATCTTTGTCAGTCACGGGACAAAAACAGGTTTATTTTTTAAGTGGATAATGCTAATAATTTTCAAAAGCATTTATACTTCCTTACCTGAACAACAACAGTATTTGATGACTTTTCCTAATCAACATCCAAGTAAGAATTATTTTAATATTTTATTATCTCCTTGTTGAGGCTGCTTTCCCAAATGTTAGTGGAATTGAGGATTAGCTCATATTGTTAACAATTTTTTGCTCTACTTTGATCATTTGTTAAGATCTATTGCCTCTTTTTCTGATATGAACTTCTGTACTGTTTTAATTTATAAGATATTTATCATATTGGGAACATTAATTGTTTGTAATCATTCTTGTAATTTTGTCCTTCTAATCTCTAAAGTGACTTTTACTAAGACGTGGGTGTCATAGAGAAGTTTTACATTTTAATGAAATCTCACTTTTCTACGATTTATGATTTTTATTTTCCATACAAACAGTATCCACTATTACAAGGTAATGAGTGTAAATACAGATATAAATATAGATCTATAAATCTGTAGATGTAGTTGTCTACAGATTTATATAAATACTTAAAACAGTGCTCTAATGAGTATGTTTCAAGTCTATTAAAGTGCACTTGAGGTTTTTTCCACCTGAATAAAGATAGTTTTTCTCCTGTTGCCCCAACAGTCATGTCATTCTTAGATTTCTTACACTCATGTTTCCATTTCCCGCTTCCATTTTATCACTTTTAGATTCATTTCTCTCTCCCTGAAGAAGTGTCAAAGCCGATACACTGTTATGACAGGTTGTGATGTTCCGATCGGGCGTGTACTATTCCTCTCTCTCCTTCGATACGTTCTGTTGCTCTTAGCATTTTATTTCCCCACATGAATTTTAGATTAGCTTATCAGCTTTTATTTTAAAGTGTTTATCAGGATTTGGATGGAACCATTTTAAATGTATAGATTAATTCTGAAATAATCAAATTTTTATTCTGGTTATCTCCTTATCTCTCCATGGTATTAACCTTCTTTCTTTTCTGATTAACATTTTTCAATTTTCTTCACACATAACTATCCTCTTTTTGATTCTTTACTTATTTCTAAGTGGCTGCAGTAAAGTTTTTACTTCTTACCCATCCTCCTCGTCACTCTTCCAGATTCTTGGAGGTTAGATGTGGACGTGTAACTTGGTCTGGTTGATAAAATGCAGAAAACAAGGTTGGTCACCCTAGATGGCACTGTTTGAGAGCCAGGATCCCATTTCTACAGATCCTATAAATAGTCTCAGCAACTGAGGATGGGTCCATTCATAGAAGACAGCTCCAGAGAAGCGTTGCTTCACTCTCAACTAGTGAAGGTGGGCACGGTGGACAGCTGGCCTCAAGACATCACCAGCCTTACAGTGGACAAGAAAAGCCTTTCTTTTTTTTTTTTTGGTTTTATTTTTATTGGTACATGTTCAAAGTACCTAATGATCACATTCATGTTGGTCTTGCACATGTACATAAAACATCTTAATTCTTTTTATACCCTGCTCTATCTTCAAAGAATTGACCCTTCTGCAGCATCACGTTTTTTAACTTGTTTGATTTAGACACTGTATTCCTGACTTGTGAATGAAATCTAAATATATCAACACTGTGATTGTATGATCTACACAGTTACTCATAGTATATAGGAAAATTATTGCTTTTGTGGATTGATCTTTTAGTAAGCATTTTACAGAAGAGCTTAATTAATATGAATGCATCTATAGGTCATATAGATTTTCTGTGTAAACTGTCATAGCTATATTTCTTTTTGTGTGGTTTCTTCACCACTTACACTGCTTTCTCCTCCTTTTGCATTAGATAAAATGTTTCATGGACTAGTACATGTCCTTTAAACATTTGCTGAGTAATAATAGAATAGTAATATACTTATCTTGATCTTTCATTGATAAATCTATCAATATAGCTTCCAAAATTATGACATTAAGGTGTGTCCCTGATAATTAACCTTTACCTAGTAGTAGAACTTCCATTTAATTCTATTTTATTTATAAGACTTTTAAATCATGAATAATACATTTTATCAAATATTCTTGATAGATTTTCCATAAAACAATAGGCTTGTAATGGCTTATTTTAGCTGGAAAAGGGGAGTTTGAGATGGTGTCATCATGTAGCACAGGCTGGCCTGTTCCTCACAATTCTCCTGCCTCAGTCCTGGAGTTCTGGGATTGTAGACATGTCTGACCTGTTCTTAGAGTGTGTCCTAATCCAGGTGGTTTCACACTGTAGACACTTTGGATTTCCACATATAATTTCAAGTAGAATTTTAACTTTTGACAACAAAATATAAATAACATGAGGGTCCTATTATAATTTTGCATAAATCTACAAGGGAGGAATCAGTGAAGTATGTTATTTATACTTTTCTCCAGGAATGATCCTTCCACTGTAGGCAGGAAGATGTGATGGGGGCTGCTCCCATCAGGAGCTGAAGGTGCCCCTGGATGATGGCAGAGCCAGACTCCCCAGTTTCTGAGTCTGCGGGGTGAGCTCTGTCATGCTTGCCACCAGCCCCCCTGGAGAAACCTTTGTCTACAAAATACCAAGAGATCCCAGCTGTGCTCCTGACAGAGAACCCGCCATTCAGGTGCTCAGCAAGTACCGCGCAGCAGTAACTGAGCTCCTTATAGAAGGGTCCACTTGTCATTTTACCCAGCGGCCCATGCAGACACGCAGAGCTCCACAGAGCCATATTGCAGAGTGCTGGGACCTCGGCCTCCATTGCCTTCCTGGCAGCACTGTGAACTATCCCTAGGAATACAGCATCCTGTGTGCTGGTAGAGTGAGTTTTTTGCTATATAGAATTTTACCTCAACAGTGGACTACCTTTCTCTATAAATTTCTTCCCTTATGTGATCTGTCCACTTTCTTGCTCTTAATCTTGAAGCCCTTTTCTCCCTTCTCTCAAGAGGAAGCAAGAGAAGCTAGGGTTCTTGTCTTTAACTGTACCAAGTGACATCTCTATTCGAATTATAAAAATGTATAAAATTTTGAGTAACATGCTTTTACTAATCTTACAATTAATTATAAAATTTGATTTAGTCCTTCACAGGGTAAGACTTAAGAAATGGAAATCTTAATCCTCTATTGAAGTTCTAATCCCTAACTTCATTAACCTTGACAGAGGCAGTCTGTGGCCCATCATTACCATGTCTTTGGGGAAGGTTTGAATATCTGATAAATTAATCCTCTATGATAAGTTAACTCTATTTTTAAGCTACTAGCTGAACAAACTGAAATGTACTCAGAGTTCTGTTACTGTGTTCTGTCTCCATACACAAGGGAGGCAATCACAGAGTTTGGAATTCCACAAACACCAGCAGTACAAGGTGCATGCCTATCACCCCCATATAAGCACTCTCCTCCCTTAGACACTTCCAATGACCAAGAACCAGCCAGTTCCCAGATTATATAGCTAGCTGAGAAGGAGTGAAGATTTAATTCTTCCTCTCCTCCCATGGGATACAGGCCCCAGGTACCATCAATCCCTGCTTCTCTGTAACTGTGACTCCCCAGCAGAACTACCAGCAAGGAAGACAAATAAAACCAGGTTTGACCTTGTGTGTGTATATGGGGGGGGGGGGTCCTATCTATAAGCCCAGGCCCTTTGCCCTGAACTACATCCTTACTTCTTTTTTATTTTTTATTTTGAGACAAGAACTCACTGAGTCACTAAGTGGTTAGACTGGGCTCAAACTTGTAATCATCCAGCTGCAGTCTCCCATACTATCGGGATTATCAATGTGAGTCACTGCACCCCAACTTGACCTCTGAAGCCCAGTTTCTTCAGGTATTTTTCCATGTTCCCCAGCACCCTTACCTAATGGAAGACATCCTCCTGGGGATAACACCTCTCCTCCCCCACACACTGCTCTGCAGCTCCTACAGGATGGTGTCCCTTCACCTCTATTGTCTCTGTATCCACAATAAGAAGTGGACATGTGCCCCTTGAGACATTGCATCTTTATTTTCCAAAACCCTGGAGAAGGGTATCAGTCTCACACCCAGCAATATGTCACATGGATGAAAAATAAACACAGAGAAAATTCTGCAGATGAGGCTCTGGGATCACCCAATGCTCTCTGTGGAACAAAGACCACAAGTCCAAGAGCTCAAGGCTTTTATTGGTATCAACCAGGGAGGTGAAGGTGGTCACAGCAAAGTGCTGGGGAAGAGAAACTTTGCAGGCATGGCTATAAGGAGAAACAGGCAATTTTGTGCCAGGCACAAAGGCCTTGAATGAAAGCGCAACAGATAGCTTGGTGTATGCAAGATTGGCATCTTTACTGCCAGAAAGGTATAATTCTTTCTGAATAACGTGGCTTCAGCTGAGATATTATCTCACATCCTAGCCCTGGAATCTCACAAGCTCTTTCTCAAGCCCAATTCCAGCCATTAGTGTGGGGCAATACTAACATGCTTTGCTATGCTGAAGCTCATCAGTGCCTCAGCCAGACTTGATCACATTCTTTTGATCAATTAGGGGAACATCTGCTTCTATATAGCCAGATATGTATATCTCAGTAAACAGGATTGAAGTAAAGGTCAGGTAAACATGGAGGCAAGGGCATTTGTTTCTCAGGGGAATGCAGCTTGGCAGTCTCCCACAATTATTAGCAAAAACCTGTATTTAAGACAGCATTTACTTTTTTTTTTCAATGAGTACTAAGGGATGTGGCAGATATTTGGGGTTCTAAGCAAAAGGAAAATCCAGATCTCTTTTCTTCTCTATAAGGAACACAGTGTTCTTATGACAGACAGCTTCCCAACACATCAGAGAATCATGCTACTCTCTGTGTTATACTTTTTTTAAAGAATTCAGAAGCTGAACCCAGTTTGAAATTGGGGTGTCAACTCATCACCTTTCATTAATCAAATCTTTGTAAGGAGAGGGACACCTTAGGGACACCTTTTCCCAGCTGGGTTGACAGCTGCAGAAAGATGTGGAATAGAGTGGGAGAAAGAAAACTAATGTCGTCCAGGTTGGGAAGTTGCACAAAGGTGCTTTAGAACACTGGATGAGCTTTCAGACCTTTTATGATGGGAGCACATTTCCAGGAGCCCAAAGAGAAAACTGCAGAAGCGGAGCAAAGCTTTCATCTGCCCCAGTTATTGTTCAACTGCTCTTTTTTTCCTTCAGATCCTTGCTAACATTAATCCTTCTCTGCCACTGATTTCCCCTGTTTCTTGTCAGTATTTAGCTACTGTGCATTGTCCAATGTCTGACATCTCTGTTTAAGCAAAGAGATGCTGATGCTCACCTTCATACCACACATTCCTGTGGTGAAATCCTCATCCCCCATGTGACGGTATCAAGCCACAGGGAGGTGATGAGGCTGTGAGGTCAGAACCCTTATGAAGGGGATTAGTCCTCTTATAAAAGAGGGTTAAGAAAGCTTGCTCACTGCTTCCACTGTGTAGGACACAGAGAAGAGGTGGCAGTTTTGAAGCAGAAAGAGGTCCCCGTTGAATCTACCCACACCTTAGTCATGCCTTGATAAAGTACTTCCCAGCCTCAAGAACTGTGAACAACGACTTTCTGTTGTATATAAATCACTCAACCTAAAAGACAGACAGCATCTTCACTAATCATGTATGCTTCCCCAAATCTGCTGGATTATCATTACAGATTACTAGCCACAGATATCCTGTTCAGCTATTGGAACACTGTGCCTTCCAAGAGCAGCCCCGCTTTCCTCTGAGAGTTTGGATGGAGTAAAGTTGTCTTCAGCACCATCTTCAGTATGTCTACCATGCAGTCATCTCAGCTCGGGCTGACTGCTGTCTTTACAGTCTCCTAAATCCTGATGAGGGTGTAGAAAGTTTGTATGTCAACCAAATATCAGCCCCCATCCTATCCATAAGAGAATAAGCACTCTCCTTGCTTTTGGTGATTCAGCAAGACAGGAGTTTCTATATTCTCACCACAGTGCTTTTTGAATTCTTACACTTCCTCTGTCCCTCAGGGCCAAGGAGAAAGATGTGGCACTATCGAGACATGGTCTGGTAGAGCAGCTTGAGGAGAACTGAAATCCATAGGTGACTGTAACCATGGAGTGGAGGCAGAGTCGAGCCATAGGGCCCACCTGAAATGTGTAGGTCTCTATGTAGCTTCAGGTGCAGAAACTGAGCTGGTGTGCTCCAACGAATCTACTGCTCGCTGTCAGGTGCAGTAACCATACACTTACACTTGGAAATTCATTCTGCGGACAGGGACTCTTGACCATAGTTCACTAGCAGCCTACTTGGCTGCCCAAGGTCTGCTGGTCTTTACCCAGACAAAGGTGAAGGCCCCACACCCCTCTTCTGCACCTGCCACTAGCTCCTCCTCCAGTGACACTCATTGTCCAGGTTCTTACCTCTTTCTGGCCTTGTTAGTGGAGGTTGTTGCACACAGCCTCTTGCATCTGTTAGTGTAAAAGCAGATGTTAACATGCCCAATTCTGATTTGTCTGGATCTGGACACCCCATTGGCATGTTAGAGAGAATGACGTGGCTGAAGAATAATATAAATCGGGAAGTTTCACCTCCTCTGTAGCTCTGCCACCTATGTGTCTATCTCAGTTGTAAATTTTAGCCTTGAAGAAGTCAGAGCAGTAACTGATCACACTGGAAGAAGTCCACAATATTTTAATTTTGCTCCAGATCATAGATCACTGGTAAACCCTGGCATACTTGAGGACCTGTGAGAAGGTCTAATATGATCAAATACATGAAGAATTTTGTTTGCAAGTGGATAAATCACATTCTTGGATGGGTACTTTTTGTAAAGGACTGATTTCTTACAGTTGTGGAATAAGGAAGACTGCTAGTATTTCATCGTGGGTAAAAAATGCATAGGAGACCAGAACACTGATTCCATTCTGCACTTGAAGTCAGAGCTGGAGGCTCAGTTACCATGGACATCAGCCACCTCTCACTCGGACAATTGTGACAATTAACATTTAAATGTGGCTGTTGAACTTTGCTTTTGCCATGGTTTGGACCAGAAAAGTGCCCTAAAGAGTCTCATGCACTCATAAGAGGGGCTTTAAGTAGGTGACTGACTCATTGGGCAGTACAGCTGACTTCCTATTAGGAGGCAGGGTCTGTTCAGAACAGGCAGGTTCCTGGGGCATGACCTGTAAGGGTGCAGCTCTCTCTCTGGGCCTCCCTTAGCCGTCTGCTTTCTGGCTACCATGGAAGGAGCTGCTCTCTTCCAGTAAGGTCTGTCCACTATGCTGTTTCTGTGTTCAAGCCTGCAAACACAAACTTAAATTCTGAGGCAAAACAAACCTCTTCTTCTTTAAGTTTCAGGTATCCTGTATTTTGTCCCAGCAGTGAAGAAAAGTGACTGACACAGGTTCCTTGTGTCAACATCAGAGAGAGGGTGTGTTCAGCAAAGTACACCAAATATCACCATTGAGATAAAGCATCCCCAAAGCTGTGTCCCAGCCCAGAATTAATTTAATTGTTCTGTGACTGGGCTTTAGACATCAGAAGATGGAAAGAATTTGTCCAAGACTATGAATCTCTGATTTCATATAGAGTGTATTGAGTGTTAGGCAGTAGTTTCAAAGGATCTCTTGGTTTTCCTGAGACTTACTTTGAAAACTGATTTTAAAAATAGAAGTAAGAAAGTGACTCTTCATACACACATTCCAAGTTTCCCATTTTCTTGAATATGCATTTTCTGGGCTCGGTGAGCTGTCTCTGGAGCCCCAGGAGCTTTTCCCCACCAGAAGTTCCCCACTCTGCTGAGACAAGAAACAGAACTTAAAGGGAAGAGACAGAACACTGAAGAATTAATTATTTCTCCAGAACCTGAGCATATCCAGGGGCTAACCCACAGGCCAAGCTCCCCCCATGCGTGCCTCATGGGTTCTCCTTGTAACATGAAAGAGTTATTGTGGGTCACTGTGAAGTTCTCTCCACCAGGCTGTATGTGTGTCATGCTCATTGCAGACTTTCACAAGTCCTTCCTCACAGTACATGGCAGGATGGACACCCTTCCTCCCCTTTAGGTGGGGAGGATTCTGGCTCCATTTAGCCAATGAAATGTGAGCATAAAATGTGAGCATAAAATATATAACTGCAGGTAGACACTTTAACTAACACCCACTATGTAATTTGTCAAAGCCCGTTCACCTTTGTGGCAATTGTAGTGATATGTTCAGTGGATGAAACTTTTGTTCTTCTAGGTACTGAATGATTACTATGGGCGATTATCCTTGCCCAATCACAGCATAAACTAATAACTTCTAAACCATTATGCTTGTAGTATTATGGTTTGTTACATTTCATACATTATTCTGACTGTTACATTCTAACCCAACTTTCCAAACCTTTTGAGAACTTAGGAAATAATTTATGCCCTAAAAGAGTAATTTAGTTGAATATGTAATATTGAAAATGATGATTCTAATGAAATAATGTGCTTGACACAAACACACTAAAGAGATTATTGTTCATGCATGACCAGTATAAAATATATTTATGATTTCATTTGACGATTCCTGGCAAATAAGAAACAATTCTCAATTTCTTTCAGTTTTCTGATTTTAAGGCTAAAAATTAAGTTTTTAAAAAATTTTGTCTGTAAGTGCCAACCATCAAAGAAGTAGAAGAAATTATTTTTTCAGTTTAGTAGCCAGTGATCAGTGGGTCAATGACTACATAATTTGCAAATGAAACTTCATGAGAAGTTAATTTTCCCCTCTGAGATCTTATTTTGTTTGGTTTCATACTTCATGCTTGAGGTTAGTTGATACATGCAGCAGTGAACTACGTACATGGCATTCAGCTGAAATCATAGGCATAAAGTACATGAAGAATTGCAGTGGCAAGGTTCATTTACCACAGCTGCTTGCTAATGAAGATATATTACTAATGAGGAAGCTTATTCTGTGATAGGAACTTACAGCTCAGTCTGTGAAAATGCAGAGGAGACGGGTAAACTAACACAGAAATGAGGAATCATTCCCAATTAAATACCCATCAGGTACTGGCTGAACCTCAGATACTACAATTAAGAATTCTTGTTTTGTAATGGGAGAATATAGGCTCAGCTTCTGCAATAATAATAATAATAATAATAATAATAATAATAATTCTGAACCAATGTTAATTTGAAATGACCATGTATTTTATTTGTATTTTAAAAATGAAATTTCTGAAATTTTTGCTTATGGCTTCCACATTCTAAAATAGGGCAATTTCAGTGGTTTGAATGTGTCCTCCAAAGTCCATGCACTGGGAACGTAAACCCACTGAAATTGTGATGACATACAGGACCTTTAAAAGAAAAGTAGCTCATGAGGACTGTGCTTTGTTAAGTGCAGTAAATGTAGATGAATTCTGTTTGCACATAAGTGAGTTAGAGACCTCAGGAGTGGCTTCTGATGAAAGGATAAGTTTGCTCTTGCCCCTGGCCTGCCATCTTGCTCTCACCATGTGGAGGTTTCCACCATGTTATTATGTAACAAGAAAGCCCTCAAGAGCTGTGGGCTCCTCAGTCTTGGGCTTCCCACCTTCTAAAATTATAGGAAATAAATCTATGCTGTTTACAAATTACCCTGTCTCAGTTATTCTAAGACAGCAAAAAAACAAAATACTGTCAATATTCAAACTTTACAATAGGAGCTGTGACACCTGTGAGCACATCTTGCTTGTTTTCTTTCTTCTGCTGAAGATTGTGAAATACCTGACCTTCTGGAAGCAAAGCAAAGCCTGCACTTGTCCAATAACTAGACCTACATCTTTTTTCCCCTTAACACATTCCTATGTGTCCTTGCTTCAAAGAAGCACATGGTAACATTGAGCAAAAACCAAACCTTTTAGATTTGTAGGGATGCTTTTGGAATGAAATGCAGCCTAAACAGTCATGAAATGGCAACCGTGACACCATTAAGTTGGAACAGATGGAGGGTAATGAGGCCAGGCATACTGCACCAGGCAGGGAATGCCACCCCAGCAGTTTCGGCCCCAAGACTGCTCACCCTGTCAGTGCAGGTCACTGGCTTGGTTCACTCTCCCATGGGGTTTTACTTCAGGCAATACATCTTGGAAAACTCAGAAAGAAATCTGGCAGCCCATTCTCATGGTGTACTGCAAGGTCTTTTTTACAGACCTGTAGAAGGACCCAAACTCTTGTATTGTGTGCAGGTTTCTTCTGTCCCTGGGAACTTTTGTAATCTCCAGGGTGCACCTGAGTACACTCCTGGCAGAGTATACGTGATATTTGGATGTTGATGTTCTCCCAGTCTATGGAGGTACTTATTGGGTGCTTATGGGCTAAATTGAGCATATAAACATCAACAAAATTCAGATTCTTTTCTAGGAGGTGATATGGCTAGTCCTGTAGAGTTGGGTTAGCTATTCTTTTAGGAACTCAGAGAGAAATGGCTGAGCACTGCGAAGTAAGCTCAATAGAAGAGCAAGCTGATATCAAGCCTTGTTCACCCTTATTAACCAGGCTGCTCCTCATACAAGGGAGCCCCAACTGGTAGTAATCACACCAGTGTTCCCTCATGCCATAAATACATGGAGCATCCAAAGCATGCAAGTGTGACATGTGGCAGATAACCTGTGGTTATGGGGACTGTAGGCAGGATGTTGAGAGCTAAGAGATGTGTGTGTATGGTTTCCTTTTTTTCTGCTCCTGAAGTTTTCTGGACCTAGTGAACCTCAGATTCTACCTGCAGCATGTGCTCCTATGTCTCTCAGCAACCCTTTGTACAAACAGCTCCATGGGGCACAGACAATTAAACAACCAAACCAGATGTTGTTAGGTTGAAATAAAGCAATGTACCTTTGCACTGCAGAAAAAAGACCGCTAAAAAAAAAGGAAAAAAAAAGGAGCGTTAATTCTACCTGCGGTCCATGCGGCAGTATCATGAAGGGTGTGGTGGTAAGGCTGCCCCCTAAGGCTGGGTAGATGCAGGGGAAAAGTTTGCGGTGAAGGCAGAACTTAGGAGGGGTGCGATGCATAAGTGAAGGAAGCCCTTCAGAGTTCAGTATCTTCCTCTCAGTAAATGGGAGCTGCCCAGGCAGCCGTGGACAAATGGAGCAGAGTGTGCATTGGTTTGTGACCCCCCCCCCACAGGAATCCGCACTTCAGTAGGACAGGTATCAGTGGGTCTAAAACATGGGGCTGAAATAGATACGAGAATGCTTTTCTCTCTGTCCTGGTTTTCACCTTCCTTTGGGGCACTTCTAAAGGAAGCAGTTTTCACCATCTACGCACAATATACATCCTGTTAAACAGGCATCAGTTTTAAAAGTTTGTGTCTTAATAAGCGTCATTTATAGGTCCTGCTTCTGACCTACCATGTAGATTTGGATTTTTTTTTAAAGGTTTTGCGGTTTGAACTTGTTGCTAAAGTGGATTCATTGTTGTCAGTGTCAAAGAGAAAAGATTAGGGCCCTATAATTTTCTATGACAATACCTATGCTCAAATGCCAAGCAAACCATATAATAATAAACTAACATCCTACGAAGAGTTGGCACTTTCCAGTAAAGTTTTCTAAGTTGCTTTAGCAGAACAAATACTGGAAAAAGAATGGGAAAGGTCAGCCCCTGCTGCTTCTACCTTTTTCTTAAAAATATACAATAACACTGGCCTAAAGTAAGATGTTTCAATTAAACTAAATATGCCTCTGGACTGATTAGCAAAGACTTTTAAGACTTGAGTTTAGGTGGAACTTATAACTCATTTGAAACACTCTTGCTTCTGATTGCAGACCATGAACTGGTAATAAATAAATAAATAAAAGGCAGATTTTTACACTGTGTTAAACCCAGAGTTAATATATTTTTATCTATCTTCTTGCTCCAACTGCCTTTTTTTCTTAAGATGAAGCTCACTATGACCTTATAAAATAAGCACTCCTCTCAACTGGAAGAGGTCCAGGGCATGATACAGTGATTGCCACAAAGTACTGGAGAAGATGCCCACCTAGAACTCTAAGTTAGCTAAATTTCTGTCATGAATGAGAAAGGAAGTCATATTTTGTCCTCAAACATACAGATTTTTTTTTGAGATGCTCTTCTCTACAAATAAGATTAGGAAATTTCTTCAGTTTAAAGAAAATCACACTACATTGAAATTTGTATTTACATAACTGAATGAGAAGCCATAGAAATGCAAATATATGAGAAACTGAGACAGATATTTCCATAGTTTATTAAAAAGATACTGAAGAGCTTTAAAAATCAGTCTTCAAATAATTCCATTTGTACATCATAATAAACATTGAAATCTTATAGAGAACTTGTTGGTGTGATATATATATACCACTTGGCCATTTGTGTCTCCTTTTTTGTGAAATGTCTACTCAGGTCTTTTGATCATTTTTAATTAAGTTATTAGATTTTTGACTATTGAGCTGTTCTTTTTTCTCAGGATGGGTTCAGCTGCTCAGGGTTCTTTATGGTTCCATGTGAATTTGAGAATGTTTCCTATTTCTGTGCAGAATGCTGTTAGTATTTTGGTAGGGATTTGTGTTAGATCTGTAACTCACTGTGGGTGCTATGGAAAGTTAACAACGTTAGTTCTTTCAGGCCTTGAACATGAAGTCTTTCCATCTCTGCCATCTTCAGTGTCTCCCATCACCTCCGCTAGTTTGCACTGTAGAGATTCTTGACTCCTATCTTCAATTTGTTGCTACATATTTTATATGTTTGTATCCATTATGCACAGAACTTTTTAACTTTCTTTTTCAGATAGTTCACTAGTAGTGTGTAGAAATACTGCTAATTTTCAAATGTTGGTTTTATATCATGCAACCTAGCTCATTTATTAGTTCTAATAGCTTTTGGCAGCATCTTTAAGCTCTTCTCTATGTAACGTCATGTTGTTTGTACAAAGAGATGGTGTAATGCTCTCCTTTCCAATTTGGATAATGTTTCTTCATTTCTTCTACCTAACTGCTCAAAACCCAGTTAATGTTTAATTGTTTGATCAATCCCGTATGCCTATATTTGTTTATCAGAGTAACCAATTTGAAGATAACAATATGTAATACAGCAATCGTTGTAAATTTCCTATCACCTTGTCTGAAATTCTGTATTGTTCTTATTGCTTTTACATTGTTTTGTTTATGTCTTTGTGTTTGTTAATTTGTTATTATTCTTTTCTCTTTAAAATAAAAAATATCCAGGGAAGTGTCACCTTAAGCCACTGAGAATGGCTATTGTCAATAAGATAAAGCATCACAGCTGTTGGCAAACATGTGAAGAATAGGGAATCATTACACACTGTAGGTAGGAAAGTAAATTAGTATGGCCTCTGTGATGGAAAACAGTGTAAGGGTTTCTCAAAAAAATTAAAAAATAGAATTGTTCCATGATCCAGCAATCTGACTGCTGTGTGTATACCCTTCAGAAATATACTGTAGTCACTATGTCAAAAAAGTATCTGCACTTCTATGCTTATCTCAGGGATATTCACAACAGACAAAGCGTGGAATTACCAGCAGTGCCCATTAGGAATTAGTAGACAAAGAGAAGACGGTACATATACAATATAACACCACAGCCAGGAGAAGAAAGGGACCCTGCCATGTGCAGCAGCACGGCTGACTCTGAGGAGCATCAGGTCAAGTGAGATAAGTCAATGCAGAAATAACACACCATTTCTTTCTCATGTTGAATCAAAGAAAGTTAATGTCATAGGCAAAGAGTAAAATAGGGGCTATCAGGAAAGGAGTTTGTTGGGGAAAGAAGTGGGAAATGTAACAAGTGATACTTTCATGCTTTCATAAACCCATCCAGACCCACCAGGAAATGGTCAGCACAGTGGGGTTTTCCTCTGAGACCTGAGAAATGAGTGAAACAGTAGACTGTCTCCATGAGGATTTGGCAACCTGAAAAATCACTTTTTGTTTTCAGCATGCCACTCACAAATACCAACAGATTTAAATCAGAAAATTTCCTGAAAGTGTGTGTCAGTCCTCTTAGTAAACACACCACACTGAATTTTCCTCCTGCTACCACGAAGACAAAGGGTCAGGCAGCCACATTTCTGGTTTCACCTTCGGAGGTGACTCAATCTGATTTTATTGACCACTTTAAGACTATGCTTCATAAAACTGCTGGGTGCCCTTTAAATTGTCAAGCAATTACACAAAAGAACTCTGTCTCCTATAAAAAGGGAGCATGGGGAGAACAAGGTAACTTGTGAACCTGATGTCTCTTTAAAAAGCTAATTAAAAAGATAAGACATCAGTGTAGTGTATTCATGTTTCCCTCAGTGAAACAGAACGAGACAAAGCTTGAGAGGATTTACTTTGCTGTGTATATTGACCGAGAGGAGATGCAAAATAAAATTTGGAAATACTTTACTGTCTTTTAAGAAGCATTCCTTTCTGAAATAGATCTAAAACCAACTGGAGTAAGAAAAGAGCTGGTTTTGTTGAATCACAGAGTTCAGGGGTTAGTGGGATCCAATTTAATGAGAAGAGATAAAGTCATTTCCCTTTCCTGAAAGTCCTCACTGAGAAGCCCTGGAGTTCTGCAGAAAGGTGCAGCAATCTCCTGCTGAGTCTGTGTGACAGTTCACCCCACATGAGGGCAGGACTCACACTTCACACAGGTATCCCACAAGGAGGGTGTATGTGCTGGCAGGCTTTTAATTAGCAAGACAATCGATCTTGCAGCCACTTTGAGGCCAATTCTTTTTCTGAGACCTGTCAGTCTTCTGCTTTCATCTGCATCTGATGCCAAATTCAAAAGGCAGATGCAAAGCAGTGACAAATGAAGCAGGCCCACACTCTGACCCCTGTCAGGCTCTGTCTGTTTGGGTGGGTTTCTTTTTTCCTCTACATAGCAAGATGATGAAGGACTTTTAACTAAGTGGGCAGGTGCTGAAGTTCTTATGCATTAGAAGGACTAATGCCTTGTAGAGTATTGAGGTCCTGGGCTGTCTATACTGAAAAGAGAATGGGCTCAAGATTCTGAAGTAGCAATTTTCAATGAATTCAAGGAAGACAAAACTGAGAGTTAGGGGAGGAACAGAGGAACCTAGAACCTCAGTGACTAAACACAATTGAAAATTATTTTTGCTCCCATAAAATAAAATGGTACCTCAGCTCCTGAACTCAGTTCTCTCCATGATTCTGGTTGCAAACTGAACTAGACAAGAACTAAGTCAAATTTCCCCATAAGGTCAACACTGAACCTAATTAATCATTGGACTTGATTCCATTCTCAGCCAACTCAGTGTGTGAACAGAATCATGGAAAGCATCAAGTTTGTACACTGAAGTACTGCTGTAAATGGGGCATGTTGAGCTTTACGGGCTTCTCCAGGAGCCTGTGCCCTTGGGAACCTGCTCAGGTGCACCACTTGGCTCTCTGGGTCACCACATCCTGCTTACTGCCCACCCAGCAAAGGGAGAGATGGCATAGATCTGGTGGTTGGCATTTAAGAACCAGGCCTGGAAGGAGAATGAGTTACATCTGTCCACATCTAATCAGCTTGAGCACATGGGCACATGTCTGAAAAAAATTAATGTTCAGCAAAATTGTTGCATTTTCAAAGAGGTGCATGACTCCCAGGCTTTTCAAGAATTGTGTTGACCACAGATCCCAGAGTATTGTTTGAGAAAGATTTTCAAGATCATTAATTGAATACATTACTGTGAGGGCTCAAAACTGAAAATGTTATGTTGGATATGGAAATACCCAAAACAAGTTGATTAAATTACTGAAAAATAATCTGCCGGAAAGACTTGCTTTGAGATATAATGATACCTATTTTGAGGTACAGCAATATTCCTGCTTTAAGGAAAGAGCATGAAGCAAGATTTAATAGGATGCAAATATATGCTAAATGTGTGCACAGGTCAATATTTCTTAATAGAAAGAGCTCTTAATTAGATTATGATAAATTAATCTCTCTACTAGAACACATGAATTAAGTTTTTGCAATATTTAAAATTTGTTTTAAAGTAGCTCTTACTCTAAAATGCAATATACAAAAGTTGGACAAATAAAATTCATTTCAATTAATTTCACAAAAGGAATAGGGCCTCAAAAGCAGGCTTAGACCAAGAAAAAGAACATGTACTGAATAAAATCACTGGCCATCTTGGTTACTAGTATTATAGGCCAATTTTGCCCAATTGCAAGTAGTGTATCAATGGTCATACGGTGTGTACTGTCTTATCAAATATCTTTTCCTTGGTTTTACCTTTGCCAGACTGATTCCTGCCATTGCATGTAGTAGCAGTGTATACGTTTTGTTCCTGAGTAATCAATTGCTTCTTCTCAAACTTTGTTTCCAGAAGTTTGGGCACAGCCCTCTCCTGCTTTGGGACTCTCTTTCTAACTTCTGAATAATGCTGTAGAGTAATCTTGCAAATTACGCATTGGTCATGGTCCATGTTTTAATAACATTACTAATGATTATTGCAGAGGCACTAAGTGTAGGGCCTTCAGTTAAGGGCACTGATAAATGTAATTTCTACCCACTGAACTCCCAGCCATTTTTGCAGTTAGGTGTGGCCATATAACTAAATTTAGAGGCAAAGGTACAGGAGACTATGTGATGTCTGAAATTTGCAGAAATGGCCCTAACACACTTCTCTCACTTGGTTCTGCTTCTCCTTTCCCTCCCATCACCAAGCTCAGAGATGGTGGAAGCCACATCTGTGAGATGAGAGAAGCCAAAGAAAGCAGGGGGCTGGGGCCTGTGTGCCTGCTTACAGGAGAGCCACTGCCAGTCAGGAACCCCACCTCCCGGGTGCATGTGAGCGTGTGCTCACAGGTCCCTACTTGTTTTTGAGATGTTATGCAAATACATATTTTGCTTTGTTTCATGTATATACCATGTGCCGTTCATTAGCTGGGGAAGCTAGAGCTATCCTAGCTAGTATATCTGAGGAAGGTGCCTTGGTATCTCCTGTGAAGCTTTCACAGGATCCACAGCTGAGCCAGTCCAGAGCTGACCATGTTTCTCTCACCTACCACAAATCTACTCAGTTCTCTTCATTCCATGGTCTGAAAGTTATGCTGAATCCACAGTACACCAGGACAGGCCACCCCACCCCACTGATTTTACACTTTTCCTTCCCAAATGGATACTGTCCACATCCTCTCTCATGGATCGCTGACACTGTATAACTTGAGGTGTTTTTGTTTTGTTTTGTTTTGCTTTTTTAATTGATCCTTGATATTTCTGCCTTGGATTTTTTGTGTGTATGTGTGTGTGAGAGAGAGAAAACTATTTTTCTGTATTGACAATCTTAAAAACATTTCCAAGCCCGAAGTCTTTTTAATGGCCCTTAATTCTATATCAAAAAGCCAGTGATAAAGGCTACGATACATGGTAACTCTTCACCTTTACCTCTTAACATCAATCTCAGCCAACCCCCCACTGTGCCTTTCTGCAAAACTCTTCATGTAATTACGTGGCCCTTCTGTGCTTTCGGACTTCCTATGATATGCCCCACGTGCTTTACCTGGGGGTGTACTCACTCTGTGTTCTCTGCCTGATGTACCCACGTCTTTTCATCAGCTTCTGGGAAATCAGCTCAGCGACATATTACAAAGGTTCCCCTTATACAGAAGGCAGAAACCCTTCCAAATTCACAGTTGAAACCTTAATGCAGAAATGATCAGACTTAGGGATAACCCATTTAGTAGGTAAAAAGTTTTAGATGAGCTTGGGGGTGGGGGGCCATGATGAGATCTGTGTCCTTTCAAAATGAGAAGACACAAGACAGCTCATTGTTTCATTGTTTGAAAATATAATGAGAAACATGTTCAAGCCAGGAAGACAGTGCTCACCAGAAAACACCTGCTCATGCCTTAGATACCCAGCCCTATTTGAAATTTAAATCCCTATTATTTGAGCACCCAATCTATGACATTTTGAGGAGCTGCCTGAACTGAGACACTTGCTACTGTATTCCCAGAGTCTAGCATAGTGCAAAGATTATGATGAATCTTTGTAATCATTTGATTAAACATTTGGGTAGATACAAATTTTTTGTAAACATTGGGTTCTTATATTCTAGTATGTGTTACACTCTCATATGGGAATCTTAGATACTATTAAAGAAGAGCCAGGTTATATTATATTGGAGAATAATGTCTTTATTAAGCTGCAGGAAATACTCTTTATTTGTATCATAATTTTTCAGGGCTTCTTTTTCTTACAGAGGCTGTGGAGGTGATGTTTAGCAGAGCATGCCTGACTACTGTGAAATCTGAGTTAATGGACCTTGAATAAGACTTTAGTACATGAATTAATTTCTGCCATGGAACAAGATGATTGACATATTAATAGTGCATGTAAAGCACTTGAAGTTGAGGATTTGAGTCAAGTTAATTCCTTTAAA
Organism: Dinomys branickii; assembly: GCA_004027595.1. NCBI lineage: Eukaryota > Metazoa > Chordata > Mammalia > Rodentia > Dinomyidae > Dinomys > Dinomys branickii. The sequence continues at coordinate 43,191 of PVLD010011659.1, forward strand.
ACTTACTAAATTAACCTATAGAAAAACAATGACATTGGCAATACCAGTCTTAAATACTGTTCTGTGTACTTTAAGTGAAGTCTTCAGATAATATTTTAATCCAAGATAAATTGATTGCCTGATTAATATAATGACTTGAAGGTTAATCAAGAGTAAAAAAAAAAAAAAGCAAAAACAATGAATTAAATAATTCTCATGGGAAAACCAGGCATACATCCTTGCAAAGACTAGAGGAAAACTCTAGAGATATTATAATGAATTGAAGCCATAGTCAATAGTTGAAATCATCCTCGGATAGCTACAAAACCAGGAGCCTGCAGCCACAGGAGAATTGAGATACATTTTTTGCACCAACTCCAAGGAATGAAAGGGAACCAGCTGGGTCACAAGACCTTATCCTTAAGGAGGCAATGGAGAAGAAAATGGACTTGGTCTGCCTGGAAACCATCAGTACTTACTCTACTTCAGGTTGTTACAAAAGTGGAATTCTACCAAGAACTTTCTTTCTTTAAAATTTATTTTAAAAGTAAAAGAAGGAAAGCACATTAAAAAACAGACATCCATTTACAAAATAGTGTAAGAACAATACAAGCAATACAGAGTTAAAGACAAAGTAGTAAGAAATTATCAATGGTTGTTGTATTACATACAAATATCTTCAAAGTGGTTTCTCAGGAGAACAAATAGAGACATGCAAGACTGATCAAATAATTAATCATTAACTGTTCCTTTCAGTGAAGTGATAGAAGTCAGTAGTTCAACTATGTAAGCTATCCTGTATATACATACACACATAATTTCCCTATATGTATACATAATTTCCCTTTCTTTCCTTTCTCTTTTCACTCATCCCAGTTGTTCTTTACTTTTGAGCATGTTCCTTTCATTTCACAATGTCTGTCCTACCTCCTAATTTTTATTCACTTTTTCAGGTTCTTACATAGTAAGACAATACTTTGCTTACACATGAAGATCTTGTTTATTTCACTTATGAGTATGGTCTCTAGTTGTGACTCCTTCTCTGTAAAAGCCTCGAGTTTATCTTTCTTTATAGCTGAGTAATATTCCATTATATAGAAGTACCACAACTTTTTTTATCCATTACTCACTGGATACACATTTGGATTGCTTCCACAATTTAGCAATTGCAAATTGTGCTGCTATAAACATGGGTGCACATATATGTTGTGATATGATGTTTGCAGATCTTCTGGGAAAATACTACCGAGAACTTTCTGATCCAGAGATGTCAAACATGTTTAGCCTCTCGGTAGCCTGCATTAGAAAGGACAGATCTGCAGCTCATCATGTTGCTTACGCAGACAAAACTACAGCCCTATGAAAGAAGTAATGATAAAAATGCTTCATGTTGAGATTTTATGCTACTTTTATTTTCCCTCTGCTTCTACTAATTTTTTTCCTTTCCAATTTCAAAAGGAATCCCATTCTTTTCCCACTGCAATGCTTGAACAACTCTCTGCCAGAATCATTGGTCTTCCATGATTCTGTAACATATGTGGGTACCCCTCTACAAGTAATTCTTCCTGTGACTTGGTACCAAAGAGCAAGTTCTGCCTAGGAAATCTAAGCATCATGGGGCATATAACTTCCATGACTTCCAGCAGCCCTCTGATGGCCAGTGGTTCTTGAGCATCCTTACAGTGGAATCAGCCCTCCCGCCAAATATCCTCCAGACACCGTACTGTCAGCACCTAATGGCACAACATAAAAGGAAATATTTTACTGTATAAGTGTGTGACACATAATGGTTACATTCATTTTGGGGGATTTGAACACATATATAATTCTTTTCTATTGATGTGATCATGACTACATTTGTTCATGTTTTAATACTCGTATATGTTTGTGACATATAATGAATACATTTCACCGTGGGGAATGGGTACATAAACACATTGCATCTTAATTCTCGTTCCTTCCCCATATCTTCCCCTCTATTCTCTATCCTGCCTCCCTCACCCTCAGACTCCCTTCCCATTTCCACAAAGTCTTCTCCCTCTTTCCTGCCACCTGTATTTTACTCATTATTCATATTTTGGTTTTCTCATATGAGAGACCTTCTGGGTCTCCATCAGGTCTACCTCACTTTTTCCTATAATCTCTTCTTAGTTTTACACTTGAATTCCTGTACAGTCTGGATTTTCATATAGGAGGAACAATGTGAGATTTAATTTTCTGTGTTAGACTTATTTGACCTAATATTATGAACTCAAGACCCATCCATTTTTCTGCAGATAGCATGACTTAGTCAGTCTTCTCTATGCCTGATATATATCACATTTTCTTCTCCATACATCTGTTGATGGGCATGTGGGCATATAACAGAGGACACAGAAACAGCTCTATGAACCTTCAGTCTTCTGATCTTGGTAAAGGGGCCAAAAGATGTGTTGACTGAGATAGTCTTTTGAACAGATATTGCTAGGAGAACTGGTTATCAACATGCAGAAGAATGGAAAGAGAATCGTATCTCTTTCTCTGTAGTGAACTCAGATCAAAACAGATCAAAGACCTAAAGCAGAAATTTTGAAACTACTGTAAGATAACCTAAGAGATACACTTCAGCCATTACAACAGGCGAGAACCTCCTTAACAGAATGCCAAGAGCACAAGAAATAATAGCAAGAATTAATAAATGGGATTATATGGAATTAAATGAAAGAGTTGCAGAGCAAAGGCAACAATCAATGGGATAAAGAAATAAACTATATTATGGGAAAAACTGTCACCTTCACTCCTGAGAGAGGACAAAAACTAGAACAGATTTAAAAATTAACCACCCAGAATGAGTGACATATTAAAAACTGAGCAAGTGGCTAAGTACAGGCAAAATGCTCATCATCTCAGCCAATAGGAAAAAGCAAATCAAACCAAATTTGAGATTCTGTCTTCCTTCCTTCCTCTTGATAACAGAATGGCTGTTATCAAGGAAACAAAAAGCAGTAAATGCTGGTGTGCAAGTGAGGGGAAATGCACACTTGGTTGCGGGGAATGTAAATGTGGTTGGTGGGAATCTAAACTACTACAACTGTTGTGGAAGCCAATACCAAGATTCTTTCAAAAAATAGAAACAGAAATTCTTTTTGATCCAGCTGCACCCCTCCTGGGTATCTTCCCAAAGGAATTAAATATGTATTAGTGTGCTAAGAGCATACCCTTTTTTAAAGCAGCACAATTCACAATGGATAAGCTTGGGAAGAATCTTCTACAGAGGAGAAGAGGTGTGCATGTTTTTTTCTACTTTTAAATTTCTTTCTTTGGTTGGTTTAGCAATTAGAGATAGGCTTTAAACTTAATGAGCCTTTTATTCAATATAAGTAATGTTTCATTTTTATATGATTCATCTAGACTCAGATTAATGAAATAAGTATAATAATGTTTTCTACTTCATTACTGAGTTTATTTAGGTAATTAGTTTCAAAGAGAAGAACTGATTTTATGCAGGCATTTGTAATTCAGTTTTGGTTTTTTTTGTAATTCAGTTTTATAAATTGACTTAGAGCTTTTCTTGTTTTTAGATTGCAAAAAATCTGCATAATTTTCATGATCATGATTTTCTGAAATTAGGTTTACAGCGGTTCTGTCCCATGAGCAGGGGCTCAGAATGCACCACCACTGGTTCTGCCACGGTTTCCTTCTGCTCTATCCACTCCTAGGGCTTCCTGGGAATTCCTCGTCAGAGGGGTGCTGGACCAGTGAGTCTGCGTGGCAAACTGGTAACACTTGGGAGTGTAGCTGGAGCACTAGAGGCCCTCCCGCAGGATCCTGTGTCGCCATTGTCCTTCAGACCACCCATGAGGGTTGGGAAGGCTCACTTTCCCTCTTTACCTCTGCGTAGCACCAGTCTACAACATGCAATCCCAGAAGCCCTAAGACCCGCGGTGAGTTGTTGGGTCTTGTTGAGGCTGGGATATCAAAAGGGTCTCCCAGGCCTTTTGCAGGCAGTGCTCATGGGCCTGCACAAATGCAGCCACATAGAAGGAAAAAGAAGTAGCTTTGTGGGTTTGTGAGGACCACCCCCACCCCCTGCCCGGCACTCTGCGAGAATTTCCTTATGTACTGGGGAAGGGCCCCCGGGAAGACAGATGATCCATCACTAACACAGATTCCATAGAATTTAATAATGCTACTGACTCCGTCCTCGTGGCACAGAACCAGGGCCCTGCTCTGGGAGCAGGTCCTGAATTCTGGCTACTGCATTCCTATACATGGACCTCACCTCCTTTGAACTAAGTCACACACACTCTCAGCATTCCACAGTTTCAGAAGAGTTTCAGCTCTAAAACAAACGTTAAGAAAAACAAACCAATATGGAATTCCCCCAGCATCCATGAAGATGTTTGGAAATGGGGTGGAAATATAAACTGACTAAAGTTTCCAAAGAGTAGTTTAGCAATCAAATAAAAAGGTTTGATCCAGTAGGTTTATTACAGGAAATATTTTAAATTAACATTCTAATAATAAACACTTGGAAACCACCGAATTTCCCACAAGCAAAGATCATTTAATCCCAAAATGGAAACAAATGCACTCAAATACAGGATACTCCCATGTAGAAATCATCAAGGCATCTCTTATTTCTAGTGCAAACTCCCAAGTATTTTACTGTCCCTGAAGCATTTAGCTCTACTCTTTTGTGGTCTTATTTTCCAAGGGCAGAGGTCATATCAGGAGATACAATCATGGCTCACTGGAGCATAAGACAATGATATGGTCACATGGGACTTCTTAGGCCATTGGATCAAGAGAGAAAATAAAATGATACCTGGCTGGAGTGATCGATTCTCATTGTTGAGGGAAAATCCTACAGCTGCCCACACCATGGACAGCAAGGGAGACTCTATTTAGAACCCATAGCCAACATGAAAATTTAGTGTGAAAGTACAGCAGTTGAAATGTAGAACTCTTCAGTGTCACAGCTATGCAGGAATGAGGTTTTCAGCCACATCACTAAATATGAAATCCTGAAAAACATTTGTAGCTGATGAGGAGAGGTAAACTGTGAAGTTTATTATGACTGAAAAAAATTGGAAAAATAAATTTGTACCAAACTAACCAAGAAACAGAGCACACATTACACATACACAATCAGAAATGAAAGAGGAGATTCACTACTGTCTTGTGAGAAATTAAAAAAGGATTATAATGGATTGCTATGGATAACTGTATGCTAAAACATTAGATAATGAAGATTAAATAGATAAATTCCCATAAAGACACCAAATACTAAAAAGAACCCACGAAGCAAAGGAAAATCTGGTAACTGGTAATTTATAATATATGAAAAGATTGGATTAGTTAATTTAAAGTAAAATAGATTCTCATAAAGAAAAATACATGACCAGATGACTTTACTGTTAAATTCTATTGAACATTTAAGAACACTTAACACCAATATTTCATTAACTCTGTGTAAGGATGAAAAGAATATTTTACCTCACTATGAGTCCAGTCTTACCAGGCATAAAATCAGATACTTCAAGAAAGGAAAACTTCAGTTGAGTGTTCCAAATTAATGAATGGAAGGAAGATAAAAGACTTTGGTGCAGAAATCCAAATAAATTCTGTGCATACTCCACAATCAGGAGAACACTCCTGATTCCATGTTGTTTAAATGTGACTTGCAAACAGTAGACTTCCTTTAAAGACTAGATATGGAAAATGGGAGAGAGAGTGCCTTTACCATGGAGAAACTTAGCAAGAGTCCTTCAGCCTGGGGGTCAAGGCCAGTATCAACAGTCATGAGCCCTGTTCACAAGAGGGATGCTTAATGCCACCTTACCTCTGGGTCTTCTCCCCAAAGCCAGTAAGTCTAATCTAGCTATGAAAAACCGTCAGACAAACTTCAAAACAAGGCAATCCTACAACATGCTTGGGCAATATTCCTCAAATCTGTCAAGGTCAGTAAATGCAATAAAAACCTGACAAAACTGTCATACTCAAAATAAAATAAGCTCCAAAAGACATAACACTGTCTTAGATACCTTCTCATTGGTAGGACAAAATACCTGACCCCTACAAGTTCAAAGATGAAAGGTTTATTTTAGCTCACATTTTGTGGAGGTTTCAATCCATAGGTGTCTGGCTCCAAGGTAGGGCAGAATGGCACATGAGCACTGCAGAAGACAGATAGTCCATGGTAGGGCAGACAGTGAGGTTTTCTTCCTTTTTCTTCCACTCAGGCTATGAACTTATTGGTTGTGCCCAGCACACCCAGGTGGGCATTGACTTTATCCACACCTAGAGTCATGCTGAACCCATCACTGGAGTAGCCAGTTATTACACACCCATAATCCAGTGTCACATATTCGCATGCAGCCACCTCCCAAATCCCCTGTATGAGTGCATGAGCCTTCATGAAGACTTCTAGATACAAACCATAACAACCACTAAATGTTACCTAGCCTTCAGGATCTTGGAACAGAAAATAGGACATCAGATAAAAATTAAGGAAACCTGAGGAAGTATGGACTTTACGTGATAATAATAATATATCAAATTTAATTGCTGTTTTAAAATATATCATATTAATTTAAGATTTTATGAGAGATTATTATATGCATGACAAGTTTGGGGGAGGTGCATGGAAACTTTCTGTGTTAACTGCTCTGTATTTCTCTAATATAAAATACAGAGTCTGCCCTAAAAATGTACACATACTTTAGGAAAAAATGCATTTATGGTGTTTTGCAGCAGATGGTGTTACCTTCATATGGGGGACCCTACAGGATGTTACATATCACAGGAAACTCACTACACTGCCAGCCCTTAGGGAATAAGTTGAAAATACATATACAGCAATCTTAATGATCAAGGTTACCCAAGCAGCCACTCACTGTATTAATAAATGTTTGCAAGCTAATGGCCACAACACTGAGCACCTTTTGCAATTATAGAGGCCAAAATTAACTTGCAGTAATCTTGTGATGTCTCAATCCATTTAGTATTAAAATATTTGCATGAGTTTTTTCTTAGTGTGTATATATATGTATATATATATATATATTTTTTTTTTTTTTTTTGCAGTACTGGGTATCGAACTCAGGACCCTGCGCTTGCTAGGCAAGTGCTTATTCCACTGAGCTATATCCCCAGCCCCAGTGTGTATATATTTTTGGTGGACTCTGTAGTGGCCTAAAAATAACTCTATCAATACAATTAGTTAAAATATTTTTTTTAAAAACAGCATACTTGAACAGGCATTTCTCCTAAGATGCAGAACTGGAATTGGAAAGGATGTTCAATACTCATAATCATGAGGAAAATGCAAATCAGACTTGTAATGAGATAATAGTCCATCTCTACTGGGCTGAAATAATCTTTGTAAATAGAAAATAAGGAGCATGTGGCAAGGGTATGGAAAAATGAGAACCCTCATGCATTACTGATTGTAATACAAATGGTGCAGCTTCTGGGAAGCACAGTATGCCACTCCTCAAGAATTTAAACACAGTTACCATATGACCAATCCATTACAGCCTAAGGCATTCCCAAGTGAAAGGAAAATAGGCATTCATATGAAGACTTGAACATATATGCTCAAAATGGAATTATCAACACTAGTGAAAAATGGAAACATATGAAGTGTCTATTCCCTGATGTAAAGTGTTTTTACATGTGTTCTTTCACACAATGGAACATCACTGAAACATTAAAATGAAAAAAGAATTGACACGTGTTTCAGTGGAAATGAACTTTAAAAATTTCATGTTCAGAGAAAGAAGTTTGCACAATTCCAGAAAATGCACAATTCCATGTGTGTGACATGTTTTGCTTCCAACCTCAAATATCCTCCAAAGTTCCAGTGTAGAGAGCTTGCCTGTGCTCTACTGGCAGGGGATGGGGAACCTTCAGGAGCCAGGGGCTAGTGGGAGGAAGTGAGCTCCCTGGGGGCTGCTCCAGGAGGGATACTGGAGACCCCCTCTGTCTCCCTTTTGGTTTCCTGCTGCGCCGAGGTGTGAAGGAGGAAACCAGCGATTATATCATGGAGATGAGCTCAGCCAAGATCACGCCAGGCTGTACTTGCGGTGCTGAACTGAAATTTTACACTGTACATTTATAGACATATTAAGAAATAGAGCAGAATGTTGAGTACAGAGTTGTAGACGCTCCCTGCACAGGGTGGAGTCAAACCCGAAGCAGAACGAGCCGCTGAGAGCCAGCTGCAATAGTCAGGGTGGGAGTCAAGGAAATGACAGTCGGCATGAAGAGAGCACAAGAGCCGCGCTGAAGAAAGGAGAGGCTGAAAGACGCAGAAAATAGGGTCAACTCTTTTGATTGGCTGTGCCTCTAAACAAGGGGAGAATGAAAGATTTCCAGACATTCCTGTCCAAAGCTCAGAAGATGAGGTAAATGAAGTTTCCTTATCCCTGAAAGGACTTAACAAAAGAAGAATTATTTGGGCAGGGAAGGAGAGCGACAGTTTGGAGATACTGAAACTAAGGTGCTTCATAGTACATTTGTAGAGATACACAGTGGTAGTCAAATATTTCTATGTTAAAGTCAAGCTAGCTAAAGCTGGAGACATGATTTTAGATCCACCGTTAGCTAATTATACTTTATGTCTGCAGCCTATGATGTAATTTTGTACCTGTAAATATAACTGGTAATAAAACCACCAGATTCGTTCTCCTCATCAATTGAATCCTTCAACCTGACACAAGTTATAAATGTAGACATGTGCCAGGAAATTGAGAGAAAGTAAACACTAACATTGAGAACCCAGCAAAACAAAACACACAAGCTAAGGGATCCCATGCTAACCCCCAATCCACTGTGAATCTGTGTCATAGTTGTTCCGTACCATATAATCTACAAAGTAGTCTAAAGGCTGATGCATAGCAAACAATAGCAAATTTAAAGTATTTTTTGCCCCAGCAGCAATTTGCCATCATTGACATTAACTGAATGTCCTGACAAGAATTGAAAACTATAATTACTTCACAACATATAAAATCTTCTGTAACAAGGCAACCCTTGTGACAAATGCATCCCTTATATTACCATTCACTAGGGTCCAATTTCCTCTACCACCAGTTAATGAAACAGTCCTCACAGCTGTCTATGCCTACTGAGTAAACCATCCAGATGAGCATTTATGGAAGGTGGGGTTGGAAAATTGCTTTTATCTTGTTCTACTTCATTTGCCACTTCCTCTGTCTCTGGTATCTTTACATAAATTATTAGATAATCCTGTAACAATACCGTGAATGACAAACACTATGAAATGAACATTTTAAAGTACTTTGTCATGTAGTTATATGTAAGAGGTTAAATTATTTGCATTTTACACAGTGAGAAAAGTGGGCAAAATTTATTCCAGACCAACTTACACTGATACTAATAAATCTAGGAAAAGATAATGATGCTTTTATAAATAAACACCTAATTCTTTCTACTACAGAAAGATGGACCATTTGTTAAAATAAATATTACTAAAGTAAAGGAAAAGTATAAACAGAGCTAAAAATCTATGAGGAAAACAGCCTATTTGAGAGGAAAGAAATTTCACCAGTCTTTGTTTATTCAAAAGATCATTGTATTTGACACACCTGGGTTTATCAATAACACGTGTAAAATTTTCAATTAGAGATTGGAAGTGGCACATCTGGGGAGTCACAAGAATAGGGCCATTTGTTACAGTAAACAAGAAATAAAAATAAATGTTCCAACTTCATGTTTGGAAACCTGTTATTTATGTTAGAAATCAAAGAGGAATCCACAGAGGGGAAGTACACCAGTGAGAAGAGACCACTGACTTGCGATTCAATAATTTGAGCTCCAATCTCCACTCTGTGAGTAGTATAAATCACTTAAGAATAATCTCAATTTTCTTATCCTTAAAATGGGTGTAAAACTGGTAAATTTTTAAGAGCCACCTTTAATTTAAACATTTAAAAATAGGTATAATCATTTTTTCATTATTGCTCCATAAAAGTTATTTTGAAAATAGCCTAAAATGATGTGCTACTTTGAAAATAATAAAGTTATTTAATTTGAAAGTCCTAAGACAAACTTTTATGGCCTGACCAAGCAAGCACTGGACATCTTCATTTCCTGCACTGGGCATGCATCTCATACATCAAAGACGCAATTAGTTATGTGTGAGTCTTGTCTCACAACATACGAAACAGCAAAATTCACTTTGCTCTATTTCATGTAAGTTAAATCTGCTCTGATATCATCTACCTGGTACCTGGGAAATTCTACCTCGTGCTGTCATAAATCCAGACTTGGTGACAGATCTAACCAAACCATGATGTCATATAACCAAGCCACTCCAGACACAGAAGGAAAATCAGGGCATTCATGCCTCTGTGCCAAGCATGGTAGTTATTGAAACCTTTAAAGCTATCTGCATGGTCGTGCCCACTGCATCTACTCAGAACAATCCACAACATTCAGAATCCCCAGTTGTAATGTGTGCCATATGCAGGGACAGTCACTCTTTCTGTTCTGAATCATGGCCATTTCTGCAGCCTCCAGTGCTCACCTCAGAAAGCCTACTATGGCCATGCACATAGGAATTGTTCTCCCCACCCACACCCACCTTCCCAAGCTCAGAAAGTTAGGAATTTTTTTTTGCAGTACCTGGGATTGAACTCAGGACCTCCCTCTTGCCAGGCAGGCGCTTATTCCACTGAGCTATATCCCTAGGCCCTCAAGCTCAGACAGTTAGGAATCAAATGACAGTCAAAAAATCACAAGGGAGGAATCAGGGATAATGCCACTCTATTCCTTCCTGGTGAAACCCTGGTTTTCCCACCACCAATAACAGCTGCTAAATAGGCAGCACAAGTTAGTTCCTTTTCTACTAATTCATTTACTCACATACATACGGAGACAAACTCATCTATGTGAAGTGTGATTAAAAATATAATATATATTTAAAATGGGAATATTACAGTAAAAGACACATGGCCATGAATGCCCAAGACACTCCTCCTCACTTTGAACACATGTATCCCATCTTTCTTGACACTTTCGGAAGCAGTTCTGGAAGTGCTCATTTGTGACTGTCTTCTCTTGGTTGCTTCTATGCCTGAACTGATTCAAAATTCTTATAGCTATTTCTGTCAAAGAAAACACAAAGATTACAGTATACCCCCATCCACCTTATTCACTGGAACTGGCCCTGTGAGACTTCCACCTCTTTGGCCAAGTTAAAGTGACCATAAAAGGTAAAGATTTTGAATCAATTCAGGGCACTGAGGCAACCAGGACAGCAAACCTAAAGACACTCATGAAAGAAGACTTCCAGAGCTGCTTCAGAAGGTGGTAAGAATGATGAGACAATTTTGAGGGGGGTAATATGTGTTTTTTACTGTAATAAAATATTTCCACTTAAATATCACTATATTTTGTGATCACACCTCATACATTTAGTGTATTATTATCAAACATCTATTTCTTCATTTATTCCTCTGAGAAGTTCTCTAATTTTCTAGAGTGGTAATTGTATTCATGTGCTCTATCAAGACCTGATTCTATCTGCTCACACCTACATCATTCATTCACTCACCTATTCACACTGTTCCAGATATTATTTTAATATTTACTCAAAGATTGACTCCCATTTGCAAGCATGCCATCAAGCTCAGTCTAATTTCATGGCCAGTGTTTTGAAAAAAAGCAGGTTACAGCTCTCTCTGCCCAGTACATAAAGCTTTGAAAGCCATCTGACAGTTTTATTCATGTGAAGTCTTGATGCTTCATATGAATAAAATGCCTTGGGGTGACTCCATTCATTTCCAGAGGCAAAGAAGGAATCCTTGAGCCCAGCTTTGGAGTTCTTCCCTCAGGAAACCAGTCCTGGGATGTCCTGAAGGAATAGAAAGCCTGAGTGTCCCATCATTCAGCAGAATAATGGGACCCACTGCACCAAGGCCCGAGGCATCTTGGATCCTCAAGGAAGAAGGCAGGGAATTCCTAACTTCCTTATAGTATTAGTCAATGCATACTAGACTCAGATATAGAAAAGAGCAAACTGTCTGTGTGCTGGAGACCTGAGGGTTCTAGCTGAGGGCCTGGAGCCCACTTCAGTGTCCCTTGAAAGTATCAAGAGCCCAAAGGATCCACAATGGGAGACCAAAGGATCTGTACCCAATAGAGTCAAGGGTCAGTGCTGAAAGTTGAAGCATCCATGCTGAAAGGCTAAAGAATCACAGTGCACATGGCTCTCAAAGTTCCCGGAGGGGAAGGATGGCGAGAGCATGGAAAACTAAAGATAGGAGACAATGTACAGAAAGCTGAGGTCATGTGGAGCCCTCTCTCTGGATGGGAGGAAAGGACCTGCTCTACTACCATAGTGCCTTTATTTATACATTTGGCAGGTTGATGTCACATGACACCACTTTGCCTAGCAACTCATTGCTTGGATTGTCTTGGGGACTTGGTGCTCTCTAGACTGAAGTAGTTTGTTTACATGGCTTGCCTCACATGCTCTTTATTCTCAATCCAGCCTTGCCTTGCTCCCTCACATGTGATCAACTGCCAGTATCAGCCTCTTCCTACACTGAAGAATCTGTGACAGAAGACTGAAGGATCTGCACTGGAAAACAGGAAATTAAGTCCAAGTTGAAGACAGGATTGAAGCCCCCCTGAAGAAAGAAAACAACCTAACCTTTTTCAAAGAAAAACTGCTGAAACTCCTCTGAAGATAAACAGTCAAAAGGAAGTTCTTCCAGAAAAGATCATCAGAGATCATCTCTCATTCTTTTTATAATATTCTGACAACAGTCCTCCCAAAATTGGGTCTACCATGGCCAAAATCATACTGACTCAATTCAGCTGGGCATTCCCACACAAGTTCACACTTGATCATTTAACCACCACACTTAAGCACTTACATGTGGTTTCTCTCTTCCAATTCGTATGTTTCATAAGCCCTGAAAACTGAAGGAATTAAGTTGTTTCAAATTATGTGAACATTTGGGTCCTCCTTCTGTCCCTCTCTTGGACAGAAGCTTTCTTTCTCTCAGTAAATACATTCTTCTCTTAAAAAAAAATTATGTGAACAGTATGCACTGAGAAAGAAAGTGCCCAATGGAATTAGTCCAAAAAGTTGACCCTAATGATAGACCTGGCCCCAGAAGCATTTTGCCTTTAATTATAGACACATTTGTTATTTTCTATTTCCGTGCTTTTGCCCTTTCTTAGTCCTAACACTCAAGCAGGTAAGAAAAATTATTCCATGGAACTCAATGAATATGTAAATGGTTAGCAATACCCATGCAAAGTCAATTATAATTAAATTTATCATGCTTCTAGCCTGGTCTGATTCATTATAGGAAGGTAAGTTCTCAGACAACATTGAATTAATTCTGGAATACAATTTTGTCCTCTGGTTCTTTCCCTGGAAGCTCTATTAACAGCTAGCCTATGGCTGTGATTTAAAATGCACTCCATCTGGAAACCTGCAGAGGAACTACCTTACAGAAGGAAGAAGAAATGAAATTACTTGGCATTTTCATAGGCCTTGCGCAAATTGTGGATCAGCAAAATTCCTCGAAAATGCACATAAAATTCAGCTTCCAAATCGGCAGATACTTGCATAGCAAACATTTCCAAGGAACTTATTGAACTAATATACATGTTCCCAAAATCACACACAGGTTTCTAAACTTCCAACAGTGCAGAAAGTGATGAAAAGATGGAGCTCAAGATATATAGCCCTTAAAACTTCAGAGGAACCAGGGGCAATTTAATTATCATCTTTGATCCTTGGTTTTCTCATCTGCAAATGAGCAGTAAACCTGCTACGGAAGTTAAATGAGGTCGTTATTGACACTACCCAGTGCCCTGACTGTCTCACAGCGAGAGTGCAATTGCTGTTTGTGTTCTCATCTTTTTCTACTCCCAAGATGCAAAAAATAACATCCACTCAGTCAAGTAGTCAATGTCCTTCTCAACTTAGCTCCAGGTTAACCTTACATTGTTCTCCTAATGAGTCCTCCTATCTCACTGGCAAGAACTCCGCACTATCTTCCAATCACTATACACCTGCTATTGCTGAATTCCTCATTGACTTCTTCCCAAAGCGATGGCCTGGCTGCAGGCTGCTACACATAAAGTCTCACTGTACTGCTGAGCACCCTCCATCCCCACTGCTCTCCCCAGAGGCTGCTTGGCTGCACCTTCTGTCCACCTGGTTGTTCAGCCTCAGGTGACTGATTTCCCATCCACCAGACTCCTGAGGAGTGTACCTCACTCCTGGGTGGGGGGAGACGCAAGACTGTGCTCTCCCACACCTGGATGCTTGTCTTCTCCTTGATGTTTTCAATTCTCATCTGTTCATCAGGCAGAAACTGGACTAAGGCATTCATGTTCTTTTTGTACCATGATAATTAAACTAGACATCTTCATTAAATATAACTGGATAGGAGAATACATTTATTAATTTTAGACATGTATTTTTATGAAGCACAAAAGTAAATTCCATGATCAAAATTGATATAGAAAACTGTTTTCCAAAGGACAAGAGGAAGTGGATGTTGGTGGAGGCTCAGCCTTCTGTGGGTGGCCTCTGAGAGGTAAGGCTTAGAGCACTGAAGTTAGCCTAGTGAGCTGTGCATGCGAGCTCTGGGCAGGAATCCAAGCTCTGTTCCCTGTGAGTCCTGTGGTTTGGGTGAAAGGTTTAGTTCAACTGAAAGAGCCTCAGATCCCTCCCAATAAAATATAACAATACTGTCCACATCACAAGTTTATGGGGCATGAAAATCCAATAAGAGAATTCGTTTGAAGCCCTCAGAAAGGAGGCCTGAGCATGGTGCCTGCTCATTAGCTGAGTGCTGTGAGTTGTGAGGTGACGCAGATCAACTAGAAAGGGGAGAGTGCTTGCCAACAGCGAAACAGGAAGTGGAAATATCTGGAAGCAGATGCCTGTGGTGCAAACAAAAGCCCATAGTGCCTACTGTGGACCACACATAGATTTACAAAACAATAGGGAGTAAGAACAGTCATTATGATTTCTAGATTTCATGTGATAGGATTTAATTGCTTTAAGTGTATATTTTAAGTAGTTATATAATTTCTCTAAGAAAATGAGAAACATAACTAATAAAAAAGTGTCTACTATTAATTTTAATGTCCTTACCAAGTATATACATCATAGTGAAAACCATATTAACTTAGACCCTGAATTCTGTATGAAAAATTACTGGCCACATGACCTCAGAATAGGTCATTTCCCTTCAAAAGCCTCATTATCTTTATTTAAAACAACACAAACTAACTTTAGTACTTAATGCATTTATTAAAGTTTGGACTGAAATAATTTTTAAGGAAGATGGATAAAAACTTTAAACCATTAGAGAAGCACACATTCCTACCAGGAAGCTGAAGTGATACTAATATGTCTAACTTAAAATATTCCAAGTTACAATACTCAATGTGTCAACTGTTCAAAGTCAAGAGGTTGGTTTTGCTTTGTTTTGTTTTGTTTTTGAGGCAGTCTTACCTTGCTATGTAGTTCAGATTGGCCTTGAACCCACTATATAGCCTAGGCTGGCCTTGAATTCCTAGTGATCCTCCTGCCTCAGCCTCCAGAGTGCTGGGATTATGGGCATGTGCCACCACGCCTGGCTTCTCAATTTAGTTAGGAAATTAGCTTTTTGTAATTCATACTTAAAATGGACAGGAAGATAAAATGTAGATTTTTTTCAACTCTCCTTTAATTATTAACAAAACACGCAGTGATGTAGGTGTATAAACCATATCTAAAACCATAAGTAAGGACATTGCTACCACTGGAAGACTGTGATTGAAGAATTTCTAAAAGGAAGGAAGAACACACATAGTTTCAGAACATGGACTTTTCTTAGTGCTCTTAAGGACCTGTGCGCTCTTAGCTTTCCCATGAGTAACAGGAGTGTCACATTCTGGCATCTGTCCAGTTTAGCTGCTGTACCCAGGGCCAACAGACAGGAAATGGGAATTCCAGTGCTGATCCCTGACTGTTCTTTCTGATGCTCATATGCCGTGTGATCAGAAGTAGAGGAGGTAAAGGACTATTTAACCACGTAGACCTTCATTTCCTTATCTCTCAGTGGTGCCCACCTCAACTCCCCAATCTCTACTGGTGCCAGCCTTCGCACCACAGAGGTAAAGGATTCACTGTAACTAGTGGTAGTGTCCTTGGAATGCAAGAGCTCTTTTCTCTGTACCTTGAAGACCCAGGTCCCTGACTTCAGGGAAAAGGACTATGATGAATGTGCTGCACGGCAGAGAAGGCATCAATAGGCACATGGATCCCATGAAAGCTTTCAGTATAGTCCATGCTTGTGACAGCTGAGTTTCTGAGGCCTAAGTGCCTTCCTGGGGTAGTCCAGAGTTGTGGGAGCAATTCAGCCCTCTAGGGGCAGAAGAGTCAGAGAAGGGACGTGGAAGGGAAGGGAGGATGCATGCCACATTCTGAAGTAGGTCTGGAAGTCATCTTTCATAAATGTCTTTACAAGGCATGATCAAAAATACAGTGAACACTGTTGCCAAGTGCTATCTACAGGAAAGGCAGGCTTATACGAGAATTACTATGGGTCCTCATCCACCTTACTCACCAGATCTGGCCCCATGTGACTTCTGGCTCTGCCCCAAAGTAAAAATCTCCATGGACGGTAAATATTTTGAATTGATCCAGGATATCAAGGTAGCCATGACAGTGCAACTAAAGACACTCAGGAAGAGGACATCAAGAACTGTGTCAGAAAGTGACGAGAGTGATGGAACAAGTGTGTCCGAAACAACGGTGAGTGTTCTGAGGGGGATTCATGGCAACAGATCTGCTTCTGTAATGATTTTTTGAAATTCATACATTCATGAACATTTTCTATGACACCTCTTATTGTTGGCCTCCCCAAAACCTCCCTTGCAGCACTCTGACGTGGGTTTGTTTTGCCTATAAGGAGCAAAGTGACTTCCCAGAGCTCACAGAGAGTGCGCACTGTTTGCATTTGGCTGAGTTCCAACTAGAACCCTCGAAGACCCTGAAGAGGGATAACCTGGCAGCGAGATGCAAGAGGCACCTGAAGTGTTGCTGCATGAGCCCAATAGTGTGTGCTTTGTTTGAACATGGTCCAAGTGTGTCCACCACCATCAGAGCTGGTGGTGCCCTGGTCCTGGGGGGTGGGGTGTGAGGGGAAGAGTGGTTGAAGCTTTAAACAGTGGGTCCTTCTGGAAGGACTTCAAGTCCTTGGGGATGTGCCCTCAGAAGGGAGTACTGGTCTCCAGGAATGAGTTCTTCCAGTGCTAGTTGTTACTAAACCTGAGTTGTCTTGCAGTCTCTCCTGTGTGGCTTGTGGCTTCGTGTGTGGCTATATGACTACTCAATCAGGATCCAGACTGTTCTACTGTGGAGACTTGTCTAAAACCATACTATCTAGTTTTACTTTCAGCATCCAAAACTGTAAGCCAAGTAAACCTCTTTTTTTACTTAAGATAGATTGCATCAGAGATTTTGTGTTAGTGACAGAAAGCTGACTAATGCTGGAGAGGGTCTCCCTTCTTGGAACATTCAGAGAAAGTCTCCCTTTGCTCCTGTCAACTTGGACCCACCAGAGGAATTAGTGATCTAGGGAAGAGCAGGCTCCATGACTCAGAGTAACATGAAATTTGGCCCCTTGGAGTAGACAGTCTTGATGAAGTCACCTCTCAGCCAGACCAATGCTCTTTCCCCACTACACACCATCACTCATTTATAACAAAACATGTCCTAATCAAAGCAAGTGCATATCTTTCTGTGAGGAGTCTTTTACACTATTGGGAAGGATCAATATTCACTTTGACATTCATCATAGGACAAATAAACTTATTCTGGATGTTGTAAGACCATACTGGTAGGGGAAAGCCTGCTGTCTGATGTAAAATATCTTCTTTATAGCATGTATTTTTTTCAGCAACAGTGGAAATTTTTCAAAACAAGAATATAAAGATTGATAATTAAGCAAGGGCAGAAGTCCCATTGTAAGAATATGCAAATTCTGAGTTGCTGTGAGATTATATGCCTCCAAATGGCTTAGAAGTCACAATTGGTAGTCAGTTCTTTCATTCATGTACTGTAATTAAATATTTATAGTGAACCCTTGCTTGAAATGCATTTCAGTTGCATGCATTAAAGAAAATTTCTTATTTTCTGGGGAGAAATAAACTCTACACAATTTAGAAAGCATAGCTTAAATGCTTTAATAGTTGTTTGTAGTATTGTGGTTTCAGGGTCGACTTTTATGGCTTGCTATAAATTCTGAGTACGGTATATCAGATGTATTACACTAGTATATGTGCTTAAATATTACTGTAATGTATGTGAAACCCAATAACAGGAAGTGTAGGTAAAGGTATGTCCAGGGCAGAAAAGTTACAACCCAGGGAATAGGGACCATTTTTGCAGAAGTCAAGCAGAAATCATGCTGACCCTTTTGAAAGAAGAGAGCTCTGACCCTTGCATTCTCATGGAAAGGAGGTAGGAATATTCCACTTAGCATGTACCATGCACTGAGATGAAAGATTTTCCATAACCTTCTCATTTATTCTTTCAGCTTTTTCAAAGGAAAGAAAGATAAGGCTCAGCAGCAGAGAAGAGCAGTCAGCTTGGCTTGATGGGTAAAGTTGGAAATTCCCACGTTACAGTAGGTAAGACAGTTTGGGGTTTTGCAAGGGAGAACAACTTAATACAGGACACATAGTTTATAGAATTATTTTATAATAGCCATCTAAAAGGTCATATAAAAAAAGAGTGCGGGAAATCTGTTCACACACTAGAAACCAAACAGTCCAGCAGAGGACCCCATGGTAATGAGATGGTAACAGAGTGGAAGAACTATACAGTACTGCTCTGCACAGTATCCATGTTTCATGATCAACAGGTGAACTATGCTTTCATTTTGGATGGCAGCATCCGCAGCTAAAAGAGGTTGACATACTTACCCCTAAACAGAGATAGTCAAAAATAGTAGTGTAGAGTTGAGTATTAAAATGGGCTTTAGGGATCATAGGGATTTCCTGGATCTCTTTGAGGCAGTGTGCAAGGTCCAGACCATCTTTATAATGTCAAAAAAAGACAGTACTTGTCTTTTTCATTCTTGTTCTCTCTCAGTGTCAAGTTGAGTTTTCTAGTAGCCACATGAAAACATCATCACTCTGATGCGTGACAGATATGTGTGTATGTGTACATGTGTGTTCTCGGTGGTTCTCTAGCACGGGGCATTTGGAGTATGCACGTGTGTGTTCTCAGAGGGGGATCCCATTTGTTGCCAGCCCTCCTGCCTGGCTTTACACCCTCAGCCACACCTTGATGTTTTCTTTGCTCTATTATGTTTGTGTAAAAATTTTTCTTCATTGTATTTCAAGTACAATTGTACAATTGTAAACAAGTACAATTTTTTGTCTACTTTTTAATATATTTTTGGAAAATATTTGTAGGGTCTTAAAATATTAGCTAGATTTTTTATTGTAGGAAGTAAAAATGATAAGCTCAGGAAGGTGCAGCTGGCTTCTGAGAGTTCTCTGACTCATAAAAGGAAGGACTCAAACCAAGTGGGTAAAGATATATGTGAGAAATTGAAAGATGATGAAAACCATCTTTCTGCTGGCACTATAGAGGATAACAAGTTGTTACACTAAGTCTAATGCAATAGAACATTTAAAAAATATTATTGTAGCAGGTAATTTGCAACATCATTTAGAGACCATTCATTTGAATTTTAAAGAAAAGGGGATTGATTATGCTAAACAGAGATGTCTTGTGCTCTTGAAGACCCACTGTCTGTTGGTTACGGACTTTCACCTCAGAAGTTAATGGCCACGAAAAGCTTATACGTTCCGTACAGTGTAAAATCGATCTCTTGCCCTTGCAGAGCGCGATTTGGGATTGTCACATAGAATGCAGCACCGTGGCTTCTGGGAAGAGGAAGTATAAATCATTGATCTTGAGGAGCGGCAAAAGATGGCGACCAGGTGAGCAGCAAGGAAGCAATCCTCCTCGATAAACACCACCAGCTCGAGACAGACTTGGCGAGCGTGAATGCCGGGACCTCGGCTGGGAAGATCAAACTGAACATGTTTCTCTGAGCTGCCCGGGGAGATGCGGTAGGGCGGCCAAAACTGCCCTGGCGAGACGCAGGAATGCCCCAGACGCTGGGAGCCGGAGACGCTCCTCGTGGATAGGGGGCTTGGCTGGGTCCGACTGCCCTGGGGGCAAAGCCAGCTTGGTCCCTTCCGCCTCCCGAGCCGGCGCAGGTTTCCAGCGACTCCCGACAGAGATCGGCTTATTAGCAGCGGCAACGCCCGGCAGTCCCACATTTCGCGCGCATCGGGCAGGTTGCGCAGCCGAGACCCTCGGCAGCCGGCGGTCCGTGGCCAGGGCGGCGCGAGCAGCATAGGAGCGGAGCATCCTGCTCCCTCCCCCAGACCCGGAGAGCGCGAGGAAACAAGTGGCTGCGAGCTGCGGATCGCGAGCATAGCACAAAAAACTGGCACCTTGGAACCTTCCTGCCTGCAGGGACTCCGAAAACGGGTGAGCTATCTGCTCTTGTGACCAGATCACCGAGTGGGGGAGGAGATCCATCCCTAGACCTGCAGGGAACCCTGGGAGGGCGGGGGAGCGGTCTTACACACCTCACCCAGGTCTCTCGCTAGGGAGTAGCTAACCAACATCTGTACAGCCTTTTAAGCGGAACTCTCAGCAGAAAGCTTAAGGGACATTCCCCCAAAGAAAAGTCATTGGAGCAGCCTCTGCAGCAGACCTTTGCCTGCTGAACTTCCTGGGGAATCTACTGCTCAATATTTTGAATCTGATACCCAAAAAAGGGAAGACAGAAGAACAAATCTCAGCAGAAAGCTTAAGGGACATTCTCCCAAAGAGAAGGAATCATTGGAGCAGCCTTTGCAGCAGACCTCCGCCTGCTGAACTGCCTGTGGAATTTATAGCTCCACATTTTGAATCTGATACCCAAAAATGG
>PVLD010011660.1:0-64156 GCA_004027595.1 Dinomys branickii
GTGTGTGTGTGTGTGCGTGCGCGTGCGCATGAGTGATAGATTACGAAAATAGTATTAAATAACTTTTGATAGGTTGTTCATAATTTTCCTTTGTCTTCTTTTTATTGAGTTGATTTCTTCCTTTTCTGTTACTTTGTTTTGCTTTAGTTGGTTTCTCACAAGTCCTTCAGAATTTGTTACCATTTTTCTGTACAGGTACAGTGGTGAGGATCTTTTTAGAGTGATTTTTTTAATTGTTTAAACTTGAAATATTGAAAGTAAGGTGGCCAGGAAGGATTTGCTTCCAGTCCTCAGTGAAGTCCAAGCTGTATGTTATAGCTAGGATCTAGATGTCCCCCCAAAGCCTCATCTGGTCATAGGTGGGGAGTTTTGAAGGTGGCTGGATTAGGGAGTGTGAGACTGGGATTGAGACTGTGAAGCTGGGATTGAGTGCCCAGTCCTGGGTGTGGGTGGCACCGCTCAAAAACAGGTATCCTGGATGGAATATAAAGGGACAGAAAGAAGCTGATTTGTTGCTTTGTGACTTTGCTGCCTCCTGCCTACCTTACTTTGCCATGGACTATTTCTCTTTTCTCTTCTGCCATGGTCCTCTGCCATGGGCCACCCTGCCTTCGAGTCAGATGACTGCGGACCGATACCTCTACAAACTGTCAACCAAAATAAACCACTTTGGAAAACAAGTGGCATATTCACCCTCCTCAGAAGTGGTGCAAGTCTCATATGTATGAGACTAGGGCAGGGGAGCAGCCAGCTTCCATGCCCAGCAGAACAAGGACTCAGAGTGCTCCCATCTGTGGGAGATATGCTTGGTGCCTTTGCAAGTTTCACTGCTCTTGGCCCTGGAGTCAGAGCCATCATTGTCCCTAGTGGTAACATGCTACAGGAGCAGCTGAGACAATCTTGGCACAATAGAGCCACTGCAGATTCAGCCCAGTTGTTGTCTGAGTACCCTATGATGGGGCTTTGGTGGTGTGGCAAATCACCTGAGTCAAGGGTGTCAGGCAAAAGGCTGGACCATATGGACCATGGAAGCAGAAATCAGTAAAGAGAATGGGAGTGGGTGGGAGTGAAAAGTCCAATGCTTTGTGCTCATCAGAAAGCCTCATTTCTAAATACTTGGGACCTTTCCTGTGGGCTGTTCCAGAAAACAGCTGGGGGTGGGGTTAGGTGGGCAGGGGGTGTGGCAATGGTTAGGGTACTCCATGTCAGGCGGTAGTGAGTGAATCCTAATGTCAAGTAATTCTGACTACCTACCTGAGTATATCTGTGGCTGTCCCTGCCACATCATGCTCCCTGCTCTCACCTGTACCCTGGGAAGACACGAAATGTGTTCTGGGCAACACTGTCACCTGTTGCTGCTCCTAATTTAGGTGGGAACAGATTCAACATTTCTTCCAGTTGAGGCATATTGTCAGGAAGAATCACAAGAGAATCAGCTGTTTTAAAGTTTCCAATTTCTCAGATAGATCCCATTTTCTGCTTTTGATGTTACGCTCAAGTCTAAACTAATATTTTCCCTCAAAACAAGTTAGATAGTTTTTGGAAATATCTTAAAACACATCGTTCTTCAGCTTTAGTCAAATTTAGGCACAAGAGGGTGAGAAACAATCTTATTCAATGTATTTTGTTTTTCATCTGAAGATCAGCCTACTACTCAACACTAGGTGTCCCAACACCTTTATCTGTAGGGACCTATTTATTAATTTGAACAATAGAAGGCATAAAAAAACTTTCTTCTCGACTTTATCTAAACCTAAGAATATTACTGAGGTATGCTACTTTAATTAAAAGAAGTTCTGTAAGATAAAATTAATACCTAGACAGACAGCACATTATAACTTTGCCATAAAGGCAGGGTAGGAATTAACTAATTACCCTGTTTTCTGGAAACTGTTTCTCATGGCAGGGGAAGAACACATATTAGATAGACAGTTGGATTCTTTGTTTTTTTTGGCTTAAGAACAAGCGCTAATGTCTCACAGGAGGCTAAGCAATGTTCACAAGCCGTCCACAGGATGATTTATTTTTATGACTTACTGACATATGTTATGGGCAGTGAAATGGGATGTCTTCTTTTTTCCCTGTGGCTTGTTAAGTATTTAAATGAGCAGACAGAATCATGCATCTCTTTCTTCCAGGAGCCCTGTGGGTCGTGCTTTTTCATCTTTTCCCTTATTGAAATAGACAAGAATGGAAATGTTTGCACATGGGCCTTTCTTCCTAATTTAGCAAGGTTCAAGAAAGTGCTAACCTCCACCCAAGTGTTCTCTCAAGTGCTCTTTGCCCGGATCTGTTTTCTCTCTGCAGACTTTATAAGGACCCCGATCCCGTAAGAAGTATGGTGCCCTCTGGTTCCTCTACCACCATCTCATGCTGTCAGTCTCTTCTCTGATGTGTCCAAGTTATAAGTTGCTGATTTTCCTGTTCTAGAATTTAAGAATTTGGAGGAAAAAAATAATAAAACCACTCAAGAAAGAAAAACGTCCCCAGGTGAATCAGTGTCAATGAAGGGGAATACTGATGTAAATGCCACATCAGGACCAATTTTGTCATGTGAGAATTTTAAGATCAGAAGCAATTACATTCGCTAGCACCTTGTTTTTATGTGCCTACCCTTCATAGTCTTGGCTAGTAATTCGGCCTGCGCCATAATTTACCCTGACATCTAATTTCAGTGGATCTGCAAGCAATCTAGCGAGGATGGAGACACTGAGAGGAGAAGAGTCCAACTTTATCGCTGCAGACATAGAGATTCATTATTTTTGCCAATTTCAAAAGTGAACCATATAAATATCTCTGCTTTTCCCTCTGTTTTGCATATTTCATTACTTGAATTAATTTATTTTTTAGTGAAATAATTTCTGCTTAAGACTAGTGAGTAAAGACTTTAGCTGGTTACAAAAAGCATCTAAATATATACTTTGGGTATAGCTCATGCTCTGGTTGTAGATTTTTTTTTTTTCATTTTAGAGAATTTGCTAAAGAAACAGCACCAACACCTTTTAAAAGAGTGTAGTCACTGAGAAATTTCTACTTTATGTGCACTGTCTCCCAGCTCCTTTCTGTGTCTACCATACAGGAACATCACAGTAGGGAGGGACGATCCCTCTGTGGTCACCCTGAGCTCTGTGACACTGCATTAAGGCCTGCATTGTTAGGTAATTGACTCAGATAAATGTAACTTGATTCTTTCCTGGAGAATTTTAAAATACAGAGACTAGAGGTAAAATTCAGTCCTGTTCTAATTGGGTGTGCACCCAGTGAGATGCTTAGAAGTTGAAAGGTTTTGCATTAATCAGTACATGAAAGCAATAGATATGGAGCAGACCAGTTTCCTGATTTCAGTACAATGATGTGTGGGGAAAATTCTTTGTTGTAAGAGCCATCCTGGACATTGTAGGCTGTCTAGTGGCATCCAGAACTGCTAGCCACTAAATTCCTATACATTGCTTAGTTGTGACAAAACTCTGGGCACTGTGACATGCAAGTGGGGAACTCAAGTCTCCTGCTTGAGACCCGCTAGAGGCAAAGAGAGGTAACACGAGAGGCGGAGACTAGTAACTATCAGACTTCCTTATGGAATTGCCTTAACGGTATTTCAGTCCTTCCTGTTGTTTTGAAACATCAGATATATTCTTGGCCTTTCTATAGTTATAGGAATTGTCCCCCATTCTTACAGTTAGTATAGTTCGTTTTTTCCTACATACTTTCCGCTTAAACCCTTCAGCTGTGGTTTTGTCATAAGCAAACAGAATAGCTCCGATTGATTAGATAATAAATAATGGCAAACTGCACTTATTTTAAAAAGGAATTTTCAAGAAGAACAGACATAGCTATTAGAGATTTTCAAAGTGTACGTGTGTGAAGCCCATGAAGCTCACGCTCCTTGTGCAGGGGTTACCGTAATGTGTATGACAGCTTACGTCCCTTTTTCCATCTCCTGTTCTGCCTCCCGTTTCTCCCCCCATTTATCTCTATTCCTTTCCTACTTAAGATTTGTCTTTCTACTTCCTATGATCAACATTTTCTTCTGCTCTTTATACTTTTTTGGTTGTTTACTTACTTATTTTTGCTCTTTATAATTTGGGCTCCTCACATAAGAGAAATCATGTGATACTGAAGCTTGGGTGTCTGATTTATTTCACTGAACCATTGTGGTCTCGAGATGCCTCTGTTTTCCTACATATGGTTCAAGTTTATCTGTATGGCAGGGCAGTACCCTACTATGCGTAAGCCACACTCTTCCTTTATCCATTCATGTATTAATGGACACAGAGGCTGCTTCTGAGACTTAGTTATTATGAATTATGCTACTATAAACATGAGCATGTGTGAAGCACTGTGATATGATACCTTTAACTCATTTACTAAGGAGAATAACTGAATCCAATAGAATTTCTAGTTTTAGTTTTTTGAGAACTCTTCATGCTGATTTCCATAGTATATATATAAGTTTACACTTCCACCGACTAGGTGGAAGGGTTTCTTTCCCCCTGCAGCCTCACCAGCATTTGTTATCACTTGATTTCCTGATGACAGGCATTTTTTCTGATGTAAGATGGAATCTCAGTGTTGTTTTAATCCGCACTTCTCTAATGGCCAACAATGTTTGAGGAATTCTTTGTGTATTTGTCATTGCACTTCTTCTGAGAAGTATCTATTTATTTCACTTGCCCATATTTTGAGTAGGTCTTTTATTGTGGAGGGACTCTAAGTTTTTGAGTCTTTTATAGGTACTCCCCCACCCTTGCATGTAAGGAACATAGGTTTTCAGTAAAGACATTAATTTTAACTGTTGATTTCCCCCCGCTTTCCCTCGGTGCTGCAGCTTGAACCCAGGGCCTTTTACATGCTAGCCAAGCGTGGTAGTTCTTAGCCCAGCCTCAATAAATTAATTTTAAAAGATGAATGTGTTTAGGCAGTAGAATAAAGAACAAGTGTTTAATAGGTCAATTTTAGTTTCGCACAGTGAGAAAAATTCTGTGGCTCGATGGTAATGGTGGTAGCATAACAATGTGAATGTATTTAATGTCAGGTAGCTGTGTACTTTATAAGGTTACGAAGTAGAATTTATGCTAAATTTATATTAGTACAATTTTTAAAAAGATAGGCATAAGATAGAGAAGAGGAAAGAAGGGCAAGATTGGATTGGGTTGGAGTTGGCTTTTGTGTTCCTGATGAGTGTATTGGCCAGCAATTCATCCTGCAGCAGATTCACCACCCACGGTTTAGCAGACTGACAGCATTTTGCTTCTGCCTGTGATGTTATTATTCTTTCAGTAGTTGCTTTTGAAGAAGATATATTGGGGCACAGATGACAACCTGAATTATTCTCTGTCAGTTCCTTTGTGTTTTAGAGCTGCTTCAGGTCACCTTCAGAGATCTCTAGACCTAGTATTAAATATGAAACTGTGTGTATTGGCCATCTGTGATTTTAACCCATTCAAAATACCACATCTTGGGAGTCACACTTTGAAGAGTGTCTTTCCCTTCCCAAGTGTTTGCATTCCCAATACTAGGGGCTGATCCATTACAGACAGTTGGGCTATCTCAGTAGAACATTGCTCATTAGGATTCCTTAATGTAGGACCTGGATTATTTCTGAACATAATTGGGAAAAAGATGTCTACAGGTACATACTGGCAAATATGACCATGTCAGATGGGTAACAGGACAAAAAAGAGTCTTTTTAGTGCCTTAATTATATAGAGTAATGGGTTGCATTGTGGCATTTTCATACATGCATGAACATACTTTGATTATATCCACTTTCTCTGCTGCTTTTCCTTAACCTTCTCTTATTCCTAAATAATCTTGAAAATGGGTTCATGCAGGAGTCATGGGCTTGAGGTGAGGAGAAAGTTTGCTTATTCTGATTTGTTTTCTGAATGACAGCGTTGCTCTCTCAGTGTCAGTGTCACTAGATCTTAAATTTATAACTTCAGTAGATATGTACTTTACAGATATAATACACATATACATTCCTTGTTTTGAGTGGCTGATTTAAAACTATTTGATAAAAGTGCCAAAAATACAGACTGTAAATGAAGCCTCTCCCACACCCCTAGGATGAGTGTAGAGAGACAGATTTATACATCCATACAAAGTCTTTTAACACTTTAATCACGCAGACAGGTAAGACAATTTTCTTAGCACAGGTCATCTTTTGCCCTTAAATTTGCACATGAAGTGATAAGGCCGTGAGGCCATAATAAAATTGTTTTGGTCTCAAGAAAGTGAATAGAGCACCAAAATTTTATAAAAGCAGAAAGCAATCACAAGATAATAAAAAAAGAACCCCCCCATCTGCTATCCCAATCAAGTTTGCTTCCACAATATACAACTGTGTTAGACAGAAGGGAAAGACTTCAGATAACTGAAATATTTTGTGCATTCAGTTTTAAGCTATAAGGAAAACATAGTCTGGATTTTTAAATCCTATATAACTAGGCTTAAGAAAAAAAGATCAAGGTGTAGTCATTACAATTAGCTTCTAAACAAGGTGTGTCCAATGTTTTGGTTTGCCTGGGTCCCATTGAGAAGAAAGGAACTATCTTAGGACACATGTAAAATACAGTAACTGGTTCACAAATACTTCTATTTGCAAAAAAATTGGTTTCCAAACAGAAGCATTTTGCAAAATTTTGCTTCCATTTACAAATTGTGCATCAGGTGACAAACACGACCACAGCCATCTTTCCCACACAAACACAAACAGAGGCATTTTCCTCCAAATTGTAGAACAAATTTAATTCACAAATCTAGGTACCACTGTTTGTAATATAGTTAGGGTATATAAGTAATAAAACTTTATTTTTATATTTGATATTCAAAGCATTAAAAAAAGATGCCAAGAAGCCTGTAGGTCACAGGTTACTAAACCAAGAATTCTTTAGTGAAAAATTTTCTTAAATATGTCACGCACACAGGCGCTCTGTTATCTTATTGAGCATACGGGACATGTTGTTACATCCAAGGTATTGTGGCCAAGTTCTCAGCGTCACATATTTGTTTGCATACACACTGCCATCTCTTATAATTTCACACATGGTTGTTTTGGTGAGATGATTTATTGGTTGGTGTTAAGGGTTAGATTCTTCTTCTTCATCTCAATTTTTGTTAATTCCAATCCTTAAAACATAATCTCAAGAGAATAGGTATGTATTTTATGAAAAAGGTAGACCTCCACTCCTGTTTACATAAAGTCCTACATAAAAGCTTAAAGATCTCAGAGGACCTTAAATTTCTGTTGGACCACAGATACCTTTGAGGATCTAGGAAACATATGTAACATGTTTCAAATCTGGGCACCTTGAGAGGGTGAGTGGGATTTAATGAGTAATTATAATAAGAGAAGAGACGTAAGCAAGGATTATCCTGGGCAAACCAGAAGTATCCTCATTTTAAGAACTTGATGAAAATGTGAAGAAAGTATTCATGTTTGCTCACTACATTCTTTGTACACATCATTTTGCCTAGCTGTACTTTTGCTTATTAGGAAGCCTTGAATTAAATGTGCTCATCTCATAGTTATTTGTTCTTTGTGTACTTTATCCCAAGCATTGTTTTTAGATGCTAGAGAAGCACCACTACACAAAACTGAAACACCTCTGCCCTTGTGGGATTTATATTCTATTTGTTGTGGTAATCTGACAACATGGGAGGCAGAATTTTAAAACAGTTTCTCTCATAGTTAGGATCTGGGGTATCCCCCACAGTTTCATGCATTAAAGCCTAGGTTGTAAGCCTATGGTGCTTTTGTGAGGTAACAGAACTTTTAAGACCTGGGGCCTTGTGGAAGGAAGTGACATCACAATGCCTGTGCCCGGGATTTTGGGTGACACAATACCTGTGCCCGGGATTTTGGGATACTCAACCCTCCTCGCTGCTTCTTGGCTGTGATAAAGTGAACAGGTTTGTTCTATTGCATCTTGCTGGTAATTTTGTCCACCTCAACAGAGGGCCCAAAACAATGGAATGAACTGACTATGGAATCTCTGTAACTGCGAGGCAAAATAAAAAATGCCTCCTCTTAAATTGACTTTTTCAGGTATTTTTGTTAGAGTGATGAAAAGCTAACACAATTCTTCAGGATCCTCATCTACTGGTTATTCAATCAAACATTAATTAGGTACTGCTGTGAAGGGATTTTCTGTTGTAATTAAATTTAAGAACCTTATCCTAGATTCTCCATTCACCCGATCTAATCCTCAGGTCCAGATGAGCAGAGAATTTTCTTTGGCTGGAGTAGATGAGGAAGACCAGAGAGGCGGCGCTGAAGAAAGGAAGTCAAGAGAATTCAAAGCATGATAAGGGCTCGACTTCCCATTATTGTCTTTGAATGCAAGGGAATGGTGTTAGGAGCTAAGAAATGCAGGTAGCACCTAGAAGATGGGAAAGTTTTGATTCCTGGCTGACACAAAGAAGATGGAAATCTGTTTGCAAATGTCTTGATTTAAATTCTGCCAAAACTCAACTCGAATTGTGAAGTGGATTCTCTCTAAAGTCTCCTGAGAAAAGCAAAGCCAGCTAACACCTTGATTTCAGCCTCCTGAGGCAACTAAGATCACTTGGCTTCTGACCAACAAAATGGTGAGATGATACATGTGTTCTTTTAAATTGAAAATATGTCATGAAGGCATTAGAAAACTAGCGAGGCAAGGTGTTTGCTAACAGGCTGTAAATGCTAGGGAGTAAAAATGTAGCAAGGTAGGAAGATATTAAATAGGAGAAGGGATGGAATTTTATTTTTGATTTCCAGGGAAGGTCCTCACCAAGATGATTTTTAAGAAATGACCTGAAGGCGAGGAGGGAGTAAGCCATGAAGATATTGGGGTGAGAACATGTCATAGAGAGGGAGCAGAAAGGTGAAAAAATCCTGACGCAGGACAAAGTTTGATGGCTAAGGCAAAATAATCTCGGGGAAGCGTGCAGGAGATGAGGTGGAGAGAGAATGGCGGCCATTTTCTGAAGGTGTATTGAATCACAGCAAAGATCCTGGCATTTATTCTGAAGGACAGAGGCCATGGCAGGGTTGAAGCAAGAGAGGAAGGGATATGGTTTGTGCTTTGCCAGGATTATCCTGGCTTCTATGTTGAGAATAGTCTGAGGAGGGTCGTGTAAGACTCTAAGTAAGAAACAGTGTTGGAGTGGATTTGGATCTAGGTGTGGCAATGCTATGGAATTGCTACATTTGATTCATTTTGAAAGCTCAGCTGACAATATTTGCTCAAGGATCAATTATGAGGCATATAGATATAAGGAAGAAAGAGCATTTTCCCTTGTGCTTTCAAGCCATGGAAAATCAAGTTTATAAAACTGTCTGATAGCGTGGGAATTTAGAATTATTTTACAGTGCATTTATTTGGTGGATTTAACTCTATGTGTGAGGGGTATGGAATATGATGGGGGAAATTCTGGAGTGTTCACATAATTTGATTTTGATGGTGACAGGCATAAGTGGCTGCTCTAGGGCTTTAGGGCTCTGGGCTTCTTTATGAATGATGGAAGCTGCAGTAGAACCCTCAGGTCCAGTACCGTTCTAGCAGAAGTCTTACCTTGTCCCCTCAAATAAGCCAAACATCTTAAAAAGTACATACAAATGGACAACATAGCAGTGACCAGAAACACCCCCACCAAAAACTCCTGCAAAACATAGGCAGACAAAGTTTTAATGGAACACAGGAGTGTAGTGAAAATGTCTGAGAATATGGGGCTTTTTAATCTAGAAAATTAAAATCATAGGTGTGTTTTGGTAACTTGACTACGTAAAATATTACAGCTCAGTCAATGGTAACCGCTCTCCCTGGTACCTTACAGGAGATAACCCAAGGCGCTGGGGTCAGTTGTCAGGCAGATAGATAAATACATTAAACAGATAATGGAAGTAGTGCTGGAGGAATCTACTGAGGCAATTTTTATTGAAACACGTGAGGGACAACTATTCTGGCCGGGTAGTACTGGATCGCTCCACAAGATGGCAGTCGTGGGTTGACTCCAACTTTTTTGTTTTCTCTTGATATAAAGTTTACACTTTGGCAGGAAAAAATAAAGAACTGTGACTTATGTTTCACTGTCATATTTTGTATTCTATTATCTGTGGATGAGTTATAGTTCCCTAAACCTCCAGCTCCACTTATGGGTTTTTTAAACATATTATTTTGTAAGGCTGAGAGAGGTGTGCTGCAATGTTGGGGAGGCGGGCAATATCTGTCCTTCCTCTCACATCCAACAATGGAACATTGATCTTCATGCAAAGTCTGCAGAACAAGAAAGAGTTTTCTATACTTTAACGTCTGAAAGGTGGTACTGCCTAAAATCTACTATATACAGAAAAGTCCATTGACAACCTAGATGTTTCCTCAATGAGCATTTACAAGTTAGACCAAAGAATGTCAACATTATGTGTTTTGCCAGTGAACTCAAAGGGCTACTTTTGCTTTAAGAAGTAGTAATTTTCATCTTTTGTGTTTGACATAGAAGACATTCAAATTGAAATTCAGGTGAGAAAATGCCCTCTCCTTTTCAAAAAAGAGATTAATTTTTCCTTTGTGTAGAAGTAACAAAATTTTATATCACATATTTAGAGATAATTATTGTAATTTTATTCATTTGTAACTACAGTATTCTCTGTTGTATATCTCTATTTTTTCCCTTATGGCAAAACAGACCTCTACCCCAATCGCAAACTCAAAGCCAAGTAAAATTCAAACAATATCTATTATATTACTTGTGTTAGCTTTTCAGTTCAGAACTTTTCAACCCAGAAAGGACATCTGGTTCTGGTATCTGTGCACGTGGTATCTCTACCACGGACTTCTGGTAACACGGCCAGTTCTCCATGGTGGTATCTACTGAGAAGCACATCTATCTCTGCTTTCCTTGTCACACAAATCATTACTTGCCTCCTACTGTGACATCTCAGGATTGCAAACCCAAGATCCATTGGATCTATCAGCTTCCTCCTAAGCCCCTCTCAGCCAATATCCATGATCTTTCAGCAGCGTAGAGAATCCTAGCGCTATTCCATGCTGCTGAGAGATCTCTTGAGGCATTCTGGTCTGGTCAGGTGTGCATTGGTTGACCTGGGCTTACTGTGGTGTCTACAGTGACACTGCCATTTTCCAACTTGCATACTTGTGTGTTACAGCTGGGCTGTGTTTGGGTCCTGCCATTGTAACTTTCACTGAAGATTTGGGGCTCTGACCTCAGGAACACTGATATCCATGATGCGTTATCTTTTTTCATCCGTCCTGGAGGTCTAGGATCCTCCAGTTAAGTTGAGTGAGACTTTGAGCAAGTCACTTAACCTACTTGAGATTAAATTTCCTCATCTAGAATCCAGAAAACACCACACAAGAAATGAAATTAGAAGATGTACATGACATCAATTTGTTAAGCATGATATTATAAAGCTTTTCTAAAGTAAAATTATGAGGTATGATCAAAACGCATAGCGAATATTTACATTAAAAATTATTATAGTAAAAGACACTTTGCCATCAATCACCCTCAATTGGCCCCCCTTTCAAGCGCATGTATCCCATCATTCTTCAATGTTCTGAAAGTCCTCTTTCTTGAGCGTCTTTAAGAGTGTGACCAGAAATATCAAGAACGCTGTTGTGAGGCACCATCCAACAGAAAGACAGATTCATAAAAACATGCTTGTGAGTCCTCATCCATCTTATTTACCACTTGTGGCACCATGTAAGTTATGATTATTTCCCAGAGTAAAATTATCACGGCAAGTAAGCATTTTGAATTGATTCAGGATATCCAGGTAGGCTTCACAGTGTAACTGTAAGACCCTCAGGAAAGAGGACTTCCAAAACTGCTTCAGAAAATGACAGAATGATGGGATAACTATTTGAAGCAAGAAGGACTATTTTGAGATGGATTAATGGCAATATATTTCTTATTGTAATACATTTTTATAATTTAAACATCCACTATATTTTTGAATCCTACCTTTTATTGTGTGGTAGTAAAACCTAAACTAAGCCAAAAGTATCTGAAGCCTTGATTTTAATAGTTTAATTCCATAAGGTGGGTAATAAACAGAGAAACTACATAATTTGAAAGAGGACTACACACTTTGTTCATTTTCAATGCCCTGTATATAAACATGTGTACAAATGAATTCAGAGATATTGCATCTTATTGTTAATTTAAAACTAATCTCATAAAAATTTCGTGTTAAAATAATATAATTCTTCAATGCATCTAAGCAAATGATTAAATTCTACTTCTTTAATAAGTTTTTAAAATAATGAGGTAAACAAGGATTTAGGCAAAACAAACAAACAAATATTATTTGAAATGCTGAATACAGTTGTTACAGATGGCACTATAATGTCCAGGAGTTCTCAACATAAATATTTAAGTTTACAAGAATTTTACATGGCTAATGATACATTAGAATAATTAAATTATCTAGTGTAAATAGTAGTCAGGAATATAACTACCCAGTGCTTATGTTTTGTGGTCCAAAATTCTCCCCCTTTAGGTTTAAAATGTCAACTAACTTAGGTTTCATGAAATATGCCAAAGGGGAATTTCATGTGTGCTGTGTGCTGCACGGGTTTCCACCGTGGCTCCCTTCCCACTGTGCTTATGTGTCATCCGTGTGGTTGTGTCGCGCCAGCGAGGGACGCGAGTCACCTGCTCAGCTTGATGTAAACAGTGGCCCAATGGGGTTTTACAGGAACATTTATAGAGTTTTTGATAGTGGTCACTGCCAGCTCAGAAGATAATTATAATAAGTGAATTTTGTCTGGAAGCCAAGGAGAGAAAATCTATCTGGTATTGAGATAAAAGAAGACAACTTTATTGTTTTCCTGGCCCTTGTACTGGCAGTTGGCGTCGGCAGCAGCGGTAGGTGCTGGAAATCACGCTCTCCCTCCCATGCCTTTCTGAACCCAGAACAAAGCAATTACATTTTCAGATGAAACCATTTAGAGGACAACCAATTTCACGGCAAGCATCCCGGAATCCAGCAGCTTTACATGGCTGTCGTTGGAATGACATCTCTAAAATTGTATCTCTGCTGCTGTGTGACTCCTAGTGTTTACTATAATTTGATGGCAGAAACCATATGACTAGTGCCTACTGTGTGTAGTCCCCTGCGGCAGGCTGCTGCCATCGTGGCCTGTGGCTGTGCTGTGGTAGGAAGCAAGCTTTGAAGCAGCAGTGTAAGAGCACATGACAGCTCGAGTTCACAAGTGGCTAAGCTCATTCCGTGAGTCTGATTGCCCACTGTGTCTTTTCTGGAACAAGATTCCTCCCCCTTTTAGCAAAATAATAATCAGACTAGTAAACAGAATTTTTCTCTGCAAAGCTGGTTTCAAGATATGACATATAAGTAGCCTTGAAATAAACCCTGATGGCTTAATTAAAGTTAATGCAATATGTACTTCTGCTGCACTTTCAATTTCAGTTAAACCGCTGCTTTTTTTCTAAGCAGCGACACAAATCTCTTGGGAGGGTTGAGGAATCATATGGGATATATAACAGCAGCCTTTTATTGATTTGAATGCAAGGTGAGGCTTTTTTGTACTCTGTATAAAGTCCTCACTTTAAGGGCAATGGGAATACTTTGGATTATTCAGATGTCACCATCGTTAAGCACATGTATCAGATATTTTTATATTTGTACAAAAACTGGGCTATTGTTTCAATTTATGTAAGTTAAGTCTTTTCCACACTGATTTTTTTTTTTTTTTTTTTTGATTTTAGGTTACTTCATGGGGACTCAGTCTTAATTTTATTGGCCTCAGATTTTACTAACAGTCAAAATTTAAAATCTAATCAAGCATTGTTGCCTACAACTTTTGATGGCATTTTATCACAAATTTCAAATGCTGGGCCATGGAAGTCTCTTTGTGGTTAACCATTGCTGTGTCACTGTGATCTGTCCTGGTTATTTTCTTGTGGCTGAGACACAATATATGTTATGTACAACTTAAAGAGTAAAGTTCATTTTGGCTCACAGTTTTGTAGAAGTTTGAGTCCATAGTTTCCAGAGAAGGGTGGCATGGTGGAGGGGTGTGGCAGAGGAGGAACAGCTAATGGGATGGTAGGCAGGAAGCAGAGCTTTCAAAGGAAGAAGGAGATAAACCCTTCCAGGCCATATCCACAGTGACCCACCTCCTCTGACCTCTCAAACTTTACCTCCCAAAGTCACCTTTAGGTATAGACTTACCATTGGACTAGCCCACTAATGAGTATTACATACCCATGATCCTAGCTGTTTCCCAAAAACCCCGCCTATAAACAATCATATGGGCCGAGGGCCCATTTCGACCTTTACATACTGCTTGTTTTTTGTATTTGTGAGCAGTATTATTCTTTGGCATGGCCACTAGCTGACTTTATACCTTGAAGATGTAGAGAGAGTTGGAAAATTATATTCCCACCACAGCATACAGGAGAGATCTCTGGTACTACAGAGAAAGTGATATCACTTTATAACCACTTCCTCTTGATTTTATGAGTAATAAACCAGGAAGTGTAACCCTAAGCATGCTTTTCTAAGTATTGGAAAAGGGCTGGGATCCTATGATACTCTGTACTTTTTATGAAAATTTTTCTGTACTTGGGTGGCCATGTTTGATAACACTATTAGAGATGAAGTTTTTAACAAAAATAAGGCATCATGGTAAGGATATTTTCCTTGAGAATATATTTTTGACAGAAAACCAGTCTTAGGTAGATGGGAGGGGAAGACCGAGGAAAAAGAAGAGACAAATGACTTGGGAGGGTGTTGAGAGTAAATTTACTAATTTCTGGTCTGTGTCTAATAAGAAAGTGTTTCCGATTCCCCAAGAGCTTACATACTCAAACAGTAGAAGAGAATGACCTGGAATTGAACTCCACTGGAACAATGTGTGTGCTCAGGGTTGGACTCTCCAAATAGGCGACATGTTTGCTTGTTGCACAAAGAAGAGAAGAAAGAGACCATTTTGACCTGGAATTGAGCTCCACTGGAACAATGTGTGTGCTCAGGGATGGACTCTCCAAATGGGTGACATGTTTGCTTGTTCCACAAAGAAGAGAAGAAAGAGACCATTCAAAGTGCAGGAAGAAGATGAATATCGCACACAGGTGGGCTCTGTTTCAATAGAATACACACCTGCTACATCTGGTCATGGTCTTTTGTAAAGCACATTGAGGACCTCAGGGAATCCCCAGGAGGGAGAGGTTTGGAACCTGCCCTTTCAAGGAACGACCCTCCAACCAAACCTTGCAGCTTCTTTTGCATGGTCTCTGCTGCAGCTGGGACTGGTCCTTACCTAGAGATCAGGTCTGGAAAACTGAGAGTACTAAGTCTGATGCCTGTGAAAGCCAGATGCCTCCCCTGTCACCTTTAACAAAGCTGAAACGTGTTCTGTTCTTGCTTCTTGTTTACTGTCTTCCAAACTGCAGTGAAGCTGGTGTCGAACTTGGAGACAGCAGAAGTACAAGCCTAGCAGAAAATTGGGAGGCCTCGGGCATTTTGCCTTCTTTGACTTTGCTTAAAATTTGACAGTCTTCTTTCAAATGCACTGTCAACCACAGCACAAGCATTTGCCATGGCATCGGCATATTTTCTTCAACACCAGCATTGCAAGAATGAAGTAACAAAATGTTACTGGTACCTCTTACTGGTACCTTTCTATGGCAGTTGCCTGAGCAGGATAACACACTTTCCTTAGATTGTGTATGGACAACATTTCTGTAGAACTTCTCTAGTTAGATCCCAGATAGACTAGAAGGTTAAAGAAATGCTCTCAGCATCATTTAGTATATTTAAAGTTGATAGACTTGTAAGAATGAATGAGGCCCACTTAAGAAGCATAATTGATTGACTTTTAAATGTAGATATTCCTTGAACATTACCTAAAACATATGTTCCTTCAAACAAGTCAAATATCCTTCTTTTAAAGTATAAAAAGCTGATAACTTCTTGGTATTTAGTAGTATAACGGTTCCTCACATAATGTTAGAATTTGCAATTTCATATTATACATACATTTGCTGAAGCATTCTTTTCCATATTTACTGTAAAGTCAAATTAAGTGAAAAACTTAAATGCTTTAAATTGCCCTGCCATATGTTTGGTAATATAACTATTAATAGCTTGGGGTATAATAACTCCTGTTTTGTGGTCATTAATTGTAGAGTTAAACAAACTAGTATGAATCCTTTAGGTTTATCACCATATAAAATGTCATTGTGAATATTAACACTAATTTTCTATGGTGTACTTATATAGTCTATATGAAACTGTTGATAGTCCCTGGGAACTTCTTAGGAATCCTTTTCTTTGTCAGTGATTTTCAAGGGATGCTGGATGGAGAGGAGATCTCCGTGCTTTGCCGTGGCAGGGGGAGAAGTTGACAAAAGATGCTACATTTGATTTTCCAAGTAGCACACTAAACGGGAGGTAGAAGATGGGGTCTGTAGCAGGAAGCACGTGTAGCATTAGCACTGGGCTGCAAGTTTTCCTACCTTTCTACTGATCACCACTTTGATACAATAAAGGCAAAAGACCACTTGGTGATCTCATGAGTAACAGTGCAAACCTACCTACTACTGTTTGCAAGGCAATGCATTCTGAAAATAATTTTAGTGACTCTGACATCATGTTCTAGGAGAAAAAAACTACAAAGCAAGGTGTAGGGAGACTTGGGTTTATCTGGCTCCGTCTTTGAACTGATATGTGACATGTGACATGTACAGGTGGATGGATGGATAGAGATGGACAGGTAGATAGATGCATGGGTAAAGAGTCCACACACACACACACACACACATTTCAGGAAAAGAAAAACTTGTATAAATATTTTAATACTAAATTTATTGAGACATTATGAGATTAATACAAGTTACCTTTGGCCTCTACAATTGCGTGAGGTTCTCAAAGCAGTGGCCATTATCTTCCAGACATTTATTAGGGTGGTAGATTGCTGGCTGGGTAACCTTGGTCCTTGAGATTACTGCATACAGAGTTTTGATTTATTCTTTAAAGGGCTGGCAGTGTAGTGGGTCATCGCTGTCCCCTAGTGTTCCCCGTATGAGGATAACACCACCTGTTGGGAAAACATCAAACTAATTTTCTTTTTCTGAAGTATATATATATATATTTGGCTGACTCTATAGACAAAATAAACCACAATACATACCCTTCTCCCTCATTGAATTGTTAAGAAGACCAAATAATAAGTTAGCAGTATAATCTTGTTAGTAGCTTCTTGATTTAAAAATGTTATTAAGTTCTTACAATGATTCTGTGAGGTGGTTGCAATTCCTGGAGAAAACAGGCTGGCAAAGGCCAGGTGACTTGTCCAAGGTCTATGCAGAATGAGTAGGATAGCTAGGTTTCTACTTTGTTAGCTTGTCTCCAGAGCCTGTAGTCTTTCCCATTCACCTGGATGCCTCCGGATGTGAACGGATTATTAATGGAAATTCTTTAGTGAAAGCCATGTACAAATTCTGGAGCACGGCATTAGGCATTATCCTTTTCAGAATTAAAGCTGTCACATGCCTGAGGAACTAACCAACAGATGAATTGTTCTGTCTAAAGAGCTCACCCGTTTAACTATCTGAGCTATTTTCTGAGTGAAAGCATTTTATTTTTTAATCTATGTACATCTCATTGTCTTTGCCAATACAGCCTTTCTTCTTAGATCTTTAGTCCTAGACTCTGGTGGGAGCCAGAGTCCATTGGATCCCTTAGGCCTGCATGCAGATCCATAGGGCTGTGAGCAAAGAGCGAAATACACACTAAACAGTGTTAGGTGACAGTTCCCCACACCTCAAGGAAATTTAGCTGCCGGCTCTTTGCTTTAAGAGTTCAATGAAATGTACTAGCTTAAATTTTCCTTTGTAGTATCATAGAAAGGCCCTTTTCAAAGAAGTGCTAAAACAGTCATTCAAATATTTTCTCCACATTTTTACTGCATTCTGCGTGTTCTGACAATGTGTTATTTTGCCACATTTTGACTGTCATTCTGGGGGCTCCACGCTATGTTTATCACTGCTCATTCAGATTAGAGTTTCAAAGGAAAGTGCACCACAGCGACACAGTGTGTAGACATTTAAAAGAAGGAATATGTTTCTTCACTGGATTTCTGACATTGTTGAAAATACCACAATTTCATATATCTGTTTTTTGAACATGTAGAGATATGAATAAAGATGATCTTTTAATGCAAAATTATGAAGGATATTCAGTTTATCAGGGACTGTGCCCTGCCAAAAACACCTGCCTGCTCTATGGCAATAAAGAGCAGCTTTGCTGTCGGTGTTGTCTTGCTGAGAGCCCTCTGTTAACTTCTTCATCTGACAGGGAGGGGTAATAGCTGATGGTTCCAGGGCTCCATAATATAACGTTGCATTGACATCCCTGGGACACTTATTAGCATATTCAGCTACCAGTACAAGCCTCTTGAACACATATTTATTTTGCATTTTTGTAATTAGCTGAGGAGGGCATTGACACAGCTATTACCATTTTCCAGTCTTATGTTTCATTAGGAATTTCACCAAGACTTGGCTTTAAGGTTTTGATGTGTCATGAAACAGGCTTTGACCGAGATATGGATATGGTCTATCTCTGTTCCAGTTCTGTTCCATCCCTTTGTTTGTTTACTGCCTTGTATAGTTTTTGTAGATGTTGTTGCTTATTGTGTTCATTGGTAGCCAAAGTATTCATGAAAGCTGCAGTATTCATTGAACGTTCCAGCTAACACATGTCTGGTGACTTCTGAATCAGTACCTTTCTACCTGTTGCACTGAAAATAGATAGGGAAAAAAGTACTGGAAACTCAGGGACAGAAAAGATTGCAGTCAGCAAGCAAACCATTTCTTTAAAGGGCCAGAGAGTAAGAATTTCAGGCGTTGTGATCACACCATCTCTGTTGCAGCTATTGAACTCTACAATCATTGTGTGACAGCAGCTACAGACAATAGTCAATGGATGGGAGTGTATTTATTTATTTTGGGGAAACACTTTACACACTTATAGTAAGAACATTTTAGTTGGTGAGAGTGAAGAACAATGCCTGATTAATATATTAGATTTCCTAAAATACTTGGTTTGGCAAGAATCCATCCTATCACATCCTAAGTCATGCATGACATAGGTCCTTGCAATAGAACAACATGGAATTCACAAGCAATATTTTCATAGCATCCTACTTATAATACATTCATTGATGTGAATTACTTTCTAAACGATTTTCCTACCTTTATTGCCTTGTCTTTCTGATATCTCATATGTTCTGTTTCCAGAGTTTGAGAACTTTTCATATATTATATCACCCCCTTGTCTTAACCTTTAATATCTCCTCGTTGCTTACAGATTAAAAAAAAATTCCTCAGCCTGTCATTCAGACTTCTACAATTTGAACCCAAATTGTCTTTCTAGTTTTATCTCTAGCTCTCCCTTATGTTTTAAATTCTGGCCATGAAGTTATATTTGCCACTGCCCTGAGCATAGTCTGACCTCTCTATCTCTAGGATGTTATCAAATTAGTTCTTTTGTGCCTCCTGCTCTATCTACTTTTAAAAAGTCTACCTGTATGGTCTCCAATGAATATAATGATAATTTAGCACCACTTGTAATTATAACTAACTGCTAAAAATATTAGGAAAGTTATTTCTTCTCTGTAAATATATAAATTGTTAGGCTTATATTTAATAATAAAACCAGAGAGCTCCAAATTATAACAATTTAGTGTCAAATTTGGCCCAATTGAGCTCAGAAGATATAATAAAGATATCATACTGATTTTGGCAAATTGCATGGTTTTTATCTATTAGCACCTTCCCAGTGTGAAATTATCTTTGTGAGGACGATTAGCTCTCTCTATTAGTAACTCAGACTGCAATATTACTGACTATGGCGGTGCAAGTAATAGTAATAAGCGTAACATCTAAGAGATAGAAGCATGGAGTAGCAACAAAACAAAGAGCTGGAAGCACGCAGGTCTGTGACCAAAAGCATTTTATTTCTCTAAAACAAATCTCAGTTAACAACAGAATTCCCCTTCTTTTTCATGCCGAAGAAGACTAAACAAGCACACAAAAGAATCTCAAAGAACAAAATGTTAGCATTGAGTTTCAAAGTCTTATATAGTGTCCCTTCCTACTTAGTTAATGTAATAATGTTTATATGTTAGTCACCAAAGTCACTACCAAAAATTTTATTATATTTGTCATGCATTTCTTTGTGTCACATTCCTGCTTATGAAAATGAGTGTAGTCCATGGAATTGGTAGCAGAAAGTGGACTTTACATTTTTTCTCAGTCTTTTCTTCCTTTTAAAACTTCCTCAGGAGAGTTTTATCTGTTTTACAATATTATTTTAAATGTGAAATAAGGTAATGTTTGTACAGGAATTGGAGTATATAAACACCATCTAGCGTATACTCAAGAAAATGTACCAAGAAATATTTTTAAAAAATACTTATAGTAAAACAATAAAGTGTAGTTCTTCCTATTTCCACATAAATGCCAATCATTACAACAATGTAAAAATAGACAACTTTACAACAGCATTTTAAGGTCCAGGATCTTACCCTATGTGCATGATTCTTAGCAGACCCTGGTGCCTGTGGTCAGCAGAGCAATGCTGCTTTGACTGTCAAAGGCTTGGAAATGTCCCTCAAAGCCTGTTCATTTCCACGTAAAGAAGAAAGACCAGGAAAACTGAGACTTTCTGAAATTTGTACCTGAAAAACCCACCCTATATAATTTTTCTGGCAGAACTTGAATTAGAGGTAAGCAAATTTGTTTAAAATAAAGTAACATTTTTAGATAAACCATGCAAGTGTATTACATAATATTATTTTTCCCAAAGTGTCAAACAGAGAAAACCAAAGGCATAGCATGGACAATGTGATACAAGGAGATAGCTGTATGCCTCAACATATGTTAGTAAGCATCTGCTTATTGAAAAACATAGTTGAGAGAGGAGAGGGAAGGATAGGGAGGGCTGAAAACAGGGTGAGATATAGGTAAGTGGTAGGATACATAGGGATGTTGCTTTGTTCTATCTACAGATGAATCTCCTTGGTTCTCAGTGTAGGGAAGGGAAGAAAGTCAACATGTCATGGTATAGACCCTGTGATTCAGGTTCAGTTTGTGGCCAGTATTTCACCAGGGCAAGTCTACTCTTAGTAGGATAAAGAGTGAATTAGTATTGACAAGATTGTGACGCATTCAACCTTTGTGTAACGGTGGCACTTTTGGAGAAAAGAGGTCATTCTTTTTTTTTTTTTGGCGGTACTGGGGATCAAACTCAGGACCCTGCGCTTGCTAGGCAGGTGCTTATGCTACTGAGCTATATCCCCAGCCCCGAAAAGAGGTCATTCTGATCTGGGGATATACCTCAAAATATTTGTACTATAATTCTTCACATAAGGTAATGCCTAATTCATACTTACCTGGCAGTGGCGGTACTATGATCATGAGATAATGACTAGTTCATAGAAATAGTTCATAACATTCCTTGCTTTGCAATATTTTCTCTCATTTTAGAAATGCAAGGCATTTAAAAGTTCAGAATGAAACTAATAGTTATTACAGCATTCTTTCAGTTTAGCCTATAAGGCATTGACTACATAAATAGCTAGTCTCAGTGGTCTCTGGCTTTAAACAATATAGTCACAGATGCTTTCTTCAGGGAATGCTGCAAATTCACTAATAACTACAAACGGTAGATCGTGTGGCAAGGATAGAGAAGAAGAATATGTGTTAAGAGTTAGTATTAGTTTCAAAAACCACATCTTTGGAGAGTCAGAAAAGACTGCATGAATGCAGTGCCATTTGAACTACAACATGAAAAGTCACTTGAATGTAAAAAACCAAGACACAAACAAAAATTGAGACCTTCCACCACAGAGGGAGGCTGGCCTGTGGCACCACCTGAGAAGCACAGTGTTTCTGCGGAACTCTTCTCCTCCAGTAAGGCCTGTGCCTGGGCTCTGCTCCACGCCTTTGAGTTAGGAAGGAGCTTGGACTGGGAGGGCCCGTCCCTGTTGGTGGTTGAGACCTGTAGTGTGGAAACAGCCTAAGGCTCTGTGGTACCAGGGTTGGGAAGAGAGGCCTGCTCTACCCTGACCAGCTACCTGAGGATCCCAGAGGAGTGGCCCCTGCCTAACCACCATCAGCTTCAAGGCTGAGGCCTGCACGCTTCCTGTACACAGACTGGAGACCCTGGTACAGAAGCCCAGCACTCCCCCACCATCACAGGTGTGGTCTGAATGATGTACCCCAACAATTGCCTGGGGTTCCTGGGCTCAATGGTCCACAGTTTGCTACCACCTTGGGATTAGTTTGATATCTAGTTTGATATCCAGCTCAACTAGGGTTCCTAGAATCCTTTGTGAGCTGCCTGGGTAGTTTGAAGCTCAGCACTTGTCCTCTGACATTTAAAATGACAAGACATAGGAGCAAAATGCAATCGCAGAACAAAACTCCACCAAGAACAAATACAGGAGACGATGACATAAAATAACTAGGAAGCTACATACCTAAAATTTCAGAAATGATCACATCTGAAGTAAAGAAACAACTCTATCAGGCCATAGAAAAAAGATTTAAGCAGAAATAATCTCTCAGGCAAAAAATGAAAGGAAAATAATAATGGAAGAAATGCTGGGAACGTACAGAGAAGAGACAGTTAAAAGACTAGAAGATCAAAGGCAACAAATGGAAATGTTAAATGAACAATTTAGGAGTGAATTAGAATGCATGAAACAGTCTTAAAGAGATTTCCAGGAAATGAAAACTTACACTGAAAGCTTGCAAAACTACTAGAATGAAGCCAAAGATAGAATTTCAGATCTTGAAGACAGCATGACAGCCAATGATTGTGAAAGGAAGGATCTCTTAAAGTCATCAAGGAACCAGGAAAAATCAATCCAACAGCTTCAAGATGAAGCAAAGAGAAATAATGTCTGAGTAATAGGAATCAGTGAAAGAGCAGGAGGCAACACAAATGACATAAAAAGAATATTTGCATAAATAATAGCAGAAAATTTTCCAAGCAT
This sequence comes from Dinomys branickii, assembly GCA_004027595.1. Taxonomy (NCBI): domain Eukaryota; kingdom Metazoa; phylum Chordata; class Mammalia; order Rodentia; family Dinomyidae; genus Dinomys; species Dinomys branickii. The sequence goes on from PVLD010011660.1 coordinate 23,037, forward strand.
GGTAAAAGATGCTGGTGTGCATGTAAATGATGGGATATAGACCCCCAATGAGCCACAATGCAACTAAAACCACACCCAGACACATAATAGTCAAGATCTCAGACATCCAGCAAAAGAACACAATATAAAAAGCTGCTAGAGAAAAGAAACAGATCACCTACAAAGGAAAGCCCATCAGAATCACAGCAGACTTCTCAACAGAAACCATGAGATCAAGAAGAGCTTGGAGCAAGGTATTACAGATTCTGAGACCAAACAGCTTCCAACCCAGACTGATGTATCCTACAAAACTATCCTTCAAATTCAGAAATAAAATATTTCCACGAAAAAGATAACTGAAGAACTTCATGAGTGTGAGTGCCAAACCAACATTACAAAAAGTACGAAAAGATATTCTAGATAGAGAAAAAAGAGATCACAGTCAGAAGAACAATAGAAAGGAACCCATAAGCAGAACAAGCAATTAAACAGATAGCAAAAGTAGGAAATCAATAGCAAGTAAACAGCATGACAAGAATAAGCCAACATATAACAGTTATAACCATTAATGTAAATGGACTCAATTCACAAGTCAAAAGAAATAGACTTACAGAGTGGATTAAGAGACAAAATCCCACAATATGCTGTAGATAGGAAACACACTATACTCAAGGGAAATCCACAAAATGAAAGTCAAAGGATGGAAAACAATTCTCCATGCAACAGGTTCTCAGAAAAAAGCAGGGGTAGCTGTTATGTTTTCAGAAAATATAAACCTCAAACCAAAAACAATCAAAAGAGACAAAGAAGGCCACTACATACTAGTCAGGGGAAAGCTACAAGAGGAAGAGATAACAATCCTAAACAAATATGCACCAAATACTGGAGCAACAAACTATGTAAGGCAAATATTAATGAACATAAAAAAACCAAATAAACAATAACACTATTGTAATGGGGGACCTAAACACCCCTTAGATGCAAAGAGACAGGTCAACTGTACTAAAACTCAGCAAAGATATAACAGACCTGAATCAAATATGCAAAGAATTGGACTTAGTAGATGTATACAGAGTGTTCTACCCCACAACATCAGAATACACATTTTTCTCAGCTGCACATGGGACTTTCTCTAAAATAGACCACATTCTAGCCCATAGAGCATACCTACCTAAATGCAAAAGAATTGAAATTATCCCATGCATATTATCTCACCACAGGACAAGGAAATTGGAAATTAATGAAAAAACGAGTTCCAAAAACTCCATCAACACTTGGAAATTAGACAACAACCTCCTGAATAACCAATGGGTCACACAAGAAATTAAAGAAGTTAAAAAATACCTACAAACAAATGAAAATACAAATACAACTTACAGGAATCTTTGGGATGCATTGAAAGCAGTCCTCAGAGGGAAATTTATAGTGATGAACTCATACCTAAAGAAAACTGAAAAGAGCAAATAAATAGCTTAATGCTGCACGTCAAACTTTTAGAAAATAGAAGAACAAGTCAAGCCCAAAGCCCAAAGAAGGGAGGAGATCATAAAGCTTAGGCAGATATTAATGAAATTGAGATGAAGAAAACTCTACAAAAAATAAGTGAATCAAAGAGTTGATTCTTTGAAAGAATAAATAAAATTGATAAATCCCTAGCCAACCTTATCAAAAAAAGAAAGGAAATAACTCAAATTCATGCAATAAGGAATGAAACAGGTGATATCACTGCAGATCCTACAGAAATTCAAAAGATTATTAGTACGTACTTTGAGAATCTTTACTCCCATAGGATAGAAAACTCAGAAGAAATGGACAGATTCCTGGAAATGTACAAATTAACAAAGTTGAACCAGGAAGATATAAAAATCCTCAACAACCCAATATCAATTAATGAGGTTGAAAATGTTAAAACTTACTGACAAAGAAAAGCCCAGGCCCTGATTCACAGCAGAATTTTATAAAACAAGTTCACAGCAGAATTTTATAAAACATTCAGCAAAGATTTATTGCCAACACTCCTCAAACTCTTCAGTGAAATTGAAAAGGAAGTAATTCTCCCTAAGTCATTTCTGGAGGCAAGTATTATTCTGATGCCAAAACCAGAGAAGGAGTCAACCAAGAAAGAGAGCTATAGGCCAATCTCCCTAATGAACATAAATGCAAAGATACTCAATAAAATGTTAGCAAATAGAATGCAGTGAATCGTAAGGAAAATTATACACATGACCAGGTCAGATTCATTCCAGGAATGCAGGGATGGTTCAATATTCACAAATCAATTAATGTAATACACCACATCAATAGAGCCAATGACAAAAACCACATGATCATCTCAATATATGCGGAAAAAGCTTTCAATAAAGTTCAACGTGCATTCATGTTAAAAACGCCAGAAAAAATAGGAATAGATGGCCTTTACCTCAATCTGATCAAAGCCATGTATGACAAACCAACAACCAACATCATATTCAATGGACAAAAACTGAAAGCTTTCACTCTAAAGTCAGGAACAAGACAAGGATGTCCACTGTCACCACTACTATTCAACATAGTGCTGGAAGCATTAGCCAGAGCAATTAGACAAGAGAGAGAAATGAAAGGAATACAGATAGGAAAGGAAGAAGTAAAACTATCACTATTTGCAGATGATATGATACTTTACATGGAGGATACCAAAACTCCACAACAACATTCCTGGAATTAATTTACAAATTCAGCAGTGTAGTTGGATACAAAGTTAAGACCCCAAAATCAATAGCATTCCTATACACAAACAACCAACAGTCTGAGAAAGAAATTAAGGAAACCATATCTTTTACAATAGCATCCAAGAAATTGAAATATTTAGGAATCAGTCTAACAAAGGAAGTAAAAGATCTATTCAATGAAAACTACAGTACTCTGAAAAAAGAGATTGAAGAGGATTTAGATAAGTGGAAAAGCATTCCCTGGTCATGGTTAGGAAGAACCAACATTGTGAACATGGCCATACTACTAAAATTGTTGTGCACATTCAATGCAATTCCCATTAAACTACCATTAGCATACCTCAAAGATCTAGAGAAAACATTCCTAAAATTCATCTGGAACCAGCAGAGACCCAGAATAACAAAAGCAATCCTGGACAACATGGACAAGTCTGGTGGAATCACAATCCCTGACCTGAAATTACACTACAAAGCTACGGTAATAAAGGCAACCTGGTACTGGCTAAAAAACAGACCTGAGGATCAATGGAACAGACTGGAAGGTGCAGCTATAGCCACATGCACACTCAGTCATCTAATCTTTGACAAAGGGGCCAAACAAGCTCACCGGAAGAAGACAGCCTCTTCAATAAATGGTGCTGGAGAAATTGGCTCGCCTCTTGCCAAAGACTGAAAATAGAACCAAGTCTATCACCATGCACCAAACTTAAGTCAAAACAGATCCTAGATCTCAATATTGAAACCAAAACACTAAATCTATTTGCAGAGAAGGTAGGTAAAAATCTTGAAAACATAGGAGTAGACAGAGAGTTCATCAACAAAAATCAAACTGCAAGTGAAACACTTCAAAGAATCAATACCTGGGACCTCATCTTACTGAAAAGTTTTTGCCCATCTAAAGAAATCACCAGTAGAGTAAAAAGAAAACCCACAAATTGGGAAAAAAATTCTAGCTGTCAGTCCCTTGGACAAAGGTCTTCTCTCTAGAACATACAAAGAATTAAAAAACATGAACCTGTCCAAATTCAAAGACCCAATCCAGAAATGGGCATCTGAGATGAATACACATTTCTCAGATAAAGAAATACAAATGGCAAATAAATATATGAAAAAATGTTCTACATCATTAGTCATTCAAGAAACGCAAATTAAAACATTGAGATTTCATCTCACCCCAGTAAGATTGGCCAGCATTAAGCAATCAACCAATAACAAATACTGGCGAGGCTGTGGAGAAGTAGGAACTCTTCTGCACTGCTGGTGGGATTGCAGACTGGTGAAACCACTGTGGAGATCAGTTTGGAGATTCCTCAGCAAACTAGGTCTAGAGGTCTTATTCCAACCAGCTATTCCCCTTCTGGGTATTTTCCCAGAAGATCTGAAAACATCATATCACAGTAATGTATGTGCACCCATGTTTATAGCAGTGCAATTTGTAATAGCTAAATCGTGGAAGCAAACCAAATGTCCATCCACTGAGGACGGATAAAAAAACTGCGGAGTTTTTACATAACGGAATATTACTCAGCTGTAAAGAAAGACAAACTTGAGGCTTTTATAGGCAAATGCTCACAATGAGAGACCGTACTCATAAGTGAAATAAATCAGATGTGCATGTGTAAGCAACATATTGTATTATTAGTATAAGAACCTGAAAGTGGGAATATAAATTAGGAGGTAGGAAAGGAAACTACTCAAAAGTAAAGAGCAACTGGGATGAGAGGAAGGAGAAAAGGAAGAAAGGGATTACTATGTACATATGTATGTCCAGGATGGCTAACATGGTTGCACTATTGTCTCATGTCACTTTATTGTAAAGAATAGTCAATGATTAGTTGTTTGATCAATCTTGTATGTCGATATGCATTACTCTGAACATACACTTTGAAGTTATCAATATGCAATACAATAACCATTGTTAATTCCCTGTCACCTTTTCTGTAATTCAGTTTTTGTATTGTTCTTGTGCTACTTCATGTCTGTTTGCTAATATTTTTGTTCCTTTACTTTTAAAATAAAAAAAAAAATTGGGAAAAGGAAGCATTCCAGATAAAATTGAACTACATGAATAAGGCTGTGGACAAGGAAACCCGCGCAGTATAGACGTCACTTTCCGGATGATATAGCTGTTACAGCATTGACTGTCAGGAACCCCCGCGGTGGACAACAGTGTCCTGCAAGGAGTTATGCTGCACGGTGAGAAGAGAGAGCAAGAGAGAAGATGGTGACGCAACTGCAGTCGAGGACGACCAATTGTTCCAGGGGAACAAAAGGCCGTGGGGCAGCCGGACCCTTGGTATTTACCCATCACGTTCACATTTAGGAAAGTGGTGAGGGGATTAGCAGATGACTCAGGGGGCGTTGTTGTCTTATGCTAATGAGTGTCTTTATGTTGATGAGGGAGGCGGGCAGAGATGGCAAGTTATTAAGGAGTTTGTCCTCTCACCAGGGTGAAACCTTTTCTTAATTACCACTCAGTCCTCCAGGAGCCAGGATGTCTTCAGCTGCTGCAGTCTTGCTCTGGGGTGTCACAGCAGCAGCAGGCCCTTGAGGTCACTACTGGGTTGGAGGTACATGCTTCCAAATACCACAGCCAGCTCTCGTGGCAAGATATGAGGTCTCGTACAGTGCTAATCACAACTGAATTATGAAATGGTTTTTTCCCCCCAAAGTATATAGAATGGCCCTTGACAACTGAGTATGTAAGAAAATGATAGGAAATAGTATTTGTTTGCAATGTTTGGAAAGTAAAGTAGAAGCCGATGGAGGATGTAAGCAAGCAGTTTTGGGCCCTGGAGAGGCAAGGAGTGGGAAGCGAGCCCCCCAGCCTCTACCGCCACTCCAGGGAAGAGAGAGTCATGGGCCCTAGCAGCCTTCGGCTGTCTCCACAGTGGCAGCAGGGGCGGTGAGTTGGCCTATGGCACTCCCTGCCCCATTTCCAGCCGTGTGAGAGGAGAGAGACAGGCACCAGTGGGGGTGGAACAGAGGAGGCTGTGCCAGGCCAGAAGCGGCCAAATGTACGCTGGGCTGGGAGTAGCCTCGCTGTCCGAGGGCACCACAGGAACTGGAAGGGCCACACAGAGACCAAGAGAAGAAGGAAACATGGCCTTGGCAGGCTGCTCAGGGACATCTGAAGGCTGCTGGTTGAGGACTGGCCCCAATCCCCATGTCTGGAGGCCAAGATCAGCCCTGCACCCAGCTAATCTTACCGCATCACCTGATGCAGCTGTGAGCTCTTAGTAGAACACTACCACAGAGCTGTGGACACCAGAGGAATTTTATTGTTTGTTTTCCTTGTGTATCTACTCTTTTATTGAAATTTATAAATCATTTAATTTTGAATGTGTCTATTTACCTTTAGTTTGACCTTAAATAACGAAAACAATAATACTTCATAAAAGAAGGAGCTGTAGAATGTACCAGAGAAAGCCTGCTCTTGCTAGGATGCCAAGCCCAGCTAAGGCAGTAAGCAAAGGCAGAAAAAAATAAATGCTAGCAGTACATGACAGACAGACAGATGATACTATTTATGAAGAGTAACTGCTGATACCACATGCCAGATGGTACATCTCTATGAAACATCTTTAAGAAACTCCAAATAGCTTATTTCAATATAGGCTTCTTGGGGGGGAGATTTTTGCCATGTTCTTTGATAACTATGGAACAGAATGCAGCAAGCATGTCTCTTTAGGAGAAATACATAGGTAAAGGTGCAGCATGCATTTTAATGTCGTAACTTTACTAAGTAGACCCTTCTCCAAAAGGGGCTGAATGCTAGGAACTCTCCCTCTCACAGAAAACCTGCATGGGTTCCTGTTCCAGAATATCGACAGTCCTTGAGTTCATCAATGAAAATAATTCTTGATTGTTGAAAAGGAATCTTTTTCTTTGAAAATCAGCATAGCACTAAGATTTTTTCTTGATTTAATGCAAAATAAGCATCTTAAATTTCTTGTGAATGAAGATGATATAAAATCAAACATAAGGGCCAATGTAAATATTAATACAAAACCATTCTGAGAGCCAAGTGCTATGGAGGCAGAGAAAGACCCTTGAACTGTCTTTTGTGGTTTCCATCAAGAGTGTCCTCCAAATGCCTCTTGTGCTCACAGGCGGGCTTGTGGGAGGTCATTGGATTGTGGGGCCCTGTACTCATTGGGGAAATAGTGGACTGGGAGCTGAGTGGGTGGTCGGAAGGTGAGTCCTGGCCAGAAAAGGTGGATTCCTGAGGGAGGGTACATCTTCTCTGGCTCTTCCCTTCTGTCTGTGTTTCCTGATCACCATGAACTGAGCGCCTTTTCTCCTTGCTAGACCCTTCCACAATGCCCTTCCTGCCTTGGCACTGACTCACTGTGGACTGAACATGTGTTGCAAAATACAATAAGCCTTTCTCCCTTAAGTTGTGGCATTGGGTATCGTGCCCCAGTAACCAGAGTGTGAATAGACATTGCCTAACAAAAGTGGATAAAAATGATATTTCTTATTTGCAATTGGGAATTGGAAATTAATATTTTCTCTTTACTCTTTCCCAAATCACCCAAACTATGAAAAAATCAGAGATAGAAGCATAATTTTTATCTCCTACAAAAGGAGATAACTAATAATCTGGACTATAAACTTGGAGAAAGGGTCACATAAAATCAGGAGTGGGAAGATGGAGAGGAGTTGCCTTACAAACTTTGGCCTGGTGTCCAAAGTCCACATCTCTTGTTTACAGTTGGAGAAAAGATCCAGACTAATTATTTCTTAGATAAACCGTCTAGAAAAACTTAGCTGGAAAAAAGTAATTGGTTTAAAGCTGAAGTAAAGCCATTTGGGCGATAGAAGCTGTACTCCCTAATGGGTTAACAGTCCTTAGTTATTATGAGCTGATCAGGCCTGCAATCTCCCCAATGAGGGGACAGCAAAGGAAGTTGAAATAATTGAGACAGTTGAAATGATTTCAGGGCTCCAGTAGGGTCTAACTCTCTTATAGCCTTTGAGATTCTCTGGGTTAAGACCCAGATTTCCCTGGGCAGCCCATATTTATTAGGTTTTCAAATAAAGGAGATGGATACTAAAGAAAATGCAGGAATGTGTGCAGGACTTGGGAAACCCTTTATAGAATTCTCCAAATAATACTTATATTAACTTAGGAGGACTAAGTTAAGTCCAGGGCTATGGTCTCTTTTAAGTTAGTTGGGTTTGGAGCCAAAAGTCCTCAGCTGTGGTCTTGTTTTGTCCTGTGAGGCCACATGGCTTCACCCACCATTACAGACTTCAGTAGGGACCAGTGACTCACAAGTAAATGTGGAAAGCCAATTGGTTAATATGAATGCTTCTCAGAGCTGCTTCATAGTGGTCTCCATCAATCCAAACACTCTGGGGGTTTGAGACAGAATGATCACAAGTTCAAGTTGAGCCTGGGCAATTTAGTATCGTAGCAAGACCCTGTTATGGTGCTCCCCACCTCAAAGGCTATAGATGCAGTTCTGTGCAAAGACTCTGGATTCAAATTCTAGTAGAAGACACACACATGAATAACCAAAGTGTAATTTGCACCATGTCTGAACAATGATGCCATAAAACATAGGAGCAAATAGGACAGAATAGCAAGAATATAAAAATACTGCTACTTTAAAATACATGATTTTTTTGATATGTGTGAAGAAACATATTGCTACATTTTAAAAGGTAATGAAATATTTATCAATGTAAAGCACAAATACAAAATGAAGTGCTCAGAGGAGACATTATATAACAATAGAAGAGGCACTATGGAGCTTTTGAAAAATGAAATAAAAATAAATTACCATAGAAATAAAGCCCAAAATTAAAAGAAGAATAAAAATCACTCCTGAAAACATAGTGATGGGCATAGAGGGCAATATTGAAAAGAGTAAGTGCTGGAGGAAGTTTAGGATGTGGGCTTGGGTCACAGAAAAGGAATATAATGCATAATAATGATTCCCAGAGGGCAAATGAAATTGATTGAATGAACAGATTTAAATATAAAGACCATTAAAATTTAAAAATGGGTTTCACCTACAGGTTAAAATTACTTAAAAATCTCCAGAAAATTACATAAAACATCAATAAAGTATAGGGCGCAGATGGGTTTTTTTGGGTATACAGAAAACAAGTTTCCCTAATGGAATTGATTAGCCTGGACTTAGACGTCTCGTCTGCAATATTCAGCTTCTAAATACCATTAGCCCTGTCTGCAAAGTGCTGAAAGAAAACAATGGCGAATCAGGAAGGTTTGAGAGACAAACAATGGTCCACATACGAAAGTTATCAGCAAAGTTTTAAACTGAAAGAAGCTGATCGTATCGTTCCCATGAATCAAGTCTCGCTGAGCGTATGAACATGCTCCCGTTCTCCTACCTCGGTCACCCTGTGGCTGGGCACCCGTCTACTCCCCTCACATCGGTTTTCTGCAAGCTCCCTGTTAACTGGGCTTCTAACCCCATCACCCTGTGATCTCCGAGCTGATCTCCGAATATCTTTTTGCTATCTGTCCTCTTAAAAACCAAACTGCCATCTGTTGGAGTTTCTGCATTTCACTTTATTTCAATAATGACATGGACTCTTCTGAGGGCTTTAAGTGTATTATTTCCAACCCTTATTAACTCACATTTGGCCCTTATCTCTATCTTCAGGTTCCATCTTTGTTCCCGCGAGAAGCACTTTTAGCTTTTTTCATCTTTTAGCCTCAACCTCCTCTATTACATGATACCCAAGGGCCGGTTTATGCAAGTATGGTGTGATCACAAAATAAGGTTAGTGTTTGAATAAAAACTTTAAAATATCCTTATAGTAAAAACCACAGTGCCTTTAAGTCCCCTTAGAAACTCCTCTCACTCTGAGCACAGTTATCCCATTATTTTTGGCATTCTCCGAAGAAAACCTGGAAGTTCTCTTCCTGAGTGTCTTTTTGGGGCTGCTTTAATATCCTGAATTGATTTAAAATATTTACCATAATTCTGTTAAGTAGGAACTATAGATTATGTTCTCATATACTTTACTCATTAGACCTACATCATGCAACTTCTGCATATTCCCCAAAGTTAAAAACATTATAAAAAGTAAAGGTTTTGAATTGATTTATGACATTAAGGCAGATGTGAGTCCAACGAAAGACACCGATAGAAGAGCGCTTCCAGAACTGCTTCCGACAGTGGCAGGAATGTGGGATAAGTGTGCGCAGTGAGGGGCAGAAGTTGGAGTGGGATTAATGGAAATGGATCTTTTACTATCATACATTAAAAAAGTAAACATTTATCATATTTTTCTATCACATTTCAGCATGTTCATATTCCAGACTTGCTTCTTCTGGTTCTGACATGAGATCAGAGAGCAACATTTATACAGTTTGGGAAGAGACAGTCACAATGATTCGGAAGTTTTATCTATGTCCCCGTCAGCATCTACTTTTATAAAGAAAGCCACTAGTGTTTGCATCATCACAGCTAGGTCAGCACCTAAATAACAGAGGCAGTTTCTCATAGATTAAACATGCAGCATTGATCACCGCAGACAAGTCTTAACTTCACCAAGGAAAAATGTATGTGCGTTTGTGAATATGCAGTTTTAATATTTGAAATTGGCTTTATGGGGACGTTTCAAAAGTTGTTAGGTTCACAAATTTATGTGTCAGAGAGGGAAGGGAGAGCACTGAAGCCTTTGCTTTATTTTGATTAGAATGTGACACGACGACAGAACATGAACTATAGACTAAATGAAGACGAATAGGGAAAGAACCTGAAATAATAAAGACAAATAATGTGAATGAAGTGGTACTGTAAGTAGGTGATACATGTGCATTAAATACTTAAAAAGACATGTAAGAACAGGCTCCGGGATGATGCTGTTTAAGTAGTTATAAGTGGGGAATAATCTTTAGCATGCTGATATTCAGGTGAAGTTCAACTTTGGGTGTAGTGCAGCAAGAGAAGGTAAAAGAGTAACATAATAGAGAAATATAAGAATTTTGATTATAGACAAAACCTAGGCTAATATTGACCTTGACAAAAAAGAGAACATGGCATGTAGCAGGAAATAAGCTATAAGTACTGTCATAAATGTCTGTGAAATACTTTTTAAGACCCATTCCTCATATATATGACATACAATAAAAATACTTATGAGAGTACTGTGAGAGAAAGGAGAGAGACATTTCTAAGGCTTAATTCGTAGAAGAATTTTAACAGCTCTGGGAAGAACACAGGGTTAGTATGTTGGCCTCATTCCCACATTTAAGATGGAAGAATCTTCTAGAGGATTTCACAAGAGTCCTCCAATTTGGAAGCCAGAACAAATGCCAGGAGAGCCTTGTTAGCTCCACACATCCCCGTCCGAGTGATCAGCACAGCCTGGGTTTAGCCCCAGTTTGGGGTTTGTGATAAATGATTTTAGGAATGAGGCGTCACAAGACTCAGATTTAAGGCAGCCTTATTTTCAGCCTGGTTCTTCAATTAAAGTCTAATTCTAACATTTCTATGTTGTCATCATGACTACCTATTCATCTAGTATCTTTTCTGATAACTGGAGTCCCCTGTATTCCCTTTGAATTCCTAACTCGGGAATAAACCCAGCCCTTCATTTTCCTAGTAGCTGACCACTGCTTTTACCTTGTTCTCGTAGGAGATTTTCAGAACCACTGAGTTTTGTAGCTGAGGCTCAGATACAGAAATTTAGAGTCCAGTGTAAATATTAGAGCCAGTGAAAGATGGACAACAGTAGTGGAAAATCCAGAAGCACTTTCTACGCTGTCAGTATCATAGGTACCGATGCAAGCATTCTGGGGACTTTGGACTGGCCCGATGTTCTCTGGACACAGTTGCTTTAGCTCTGACAAGTCGTCCTTCTCAGCACCACCGGACTATGTGGGTTAACCAGGACAAAAGTGCGTAGAGCTAATGATAATCTATTGGGTTTTAGTTTGGTTTCCTCTAGAAGCAACACTGGAAATTTGGATTGGATCTATATAATTCATATAATTCATAAAAATTTGGATCAGGAATGAGACTGTGGGGCAGCATGTAGGGAAGATGGGTTCAATACTAATGTCACTGTCACTTCTAATATCATAAGATGCTCTGCAAAACAAAGAGAATGATTGGCTTTTAAGAAATATCTGGGTAAAAAACAGCTGAGGATTTATCTGCAGCTACAATTTCGAAGGCCTGAGATGGTCTCAATCCACATATTGCCTTTTCAGGTGGTCTTCTGTCACTTGAGTGCTGTTACATCCCCATACTTTGTTGGTGAAGTATTTCCAGGCCCACCTCTGAATTACAAGGGAGTCTATTCAAGGGATTAATGTGCATGTTCAAAGAGGTTTTGATGGTATATTTTATTAGTTTTTATATTCATCCTAATCTGCGTGTTTTCATTTATTTTCAGGGTAATGTATGTAAAAAGAAGGTAGATATAATGTGATCCTTCAGGTGTTCAGATTCCGGAAGATCTTTCTTTAATCCTCCAAGGCAGCAAAAGCTAGTCAACCCCACAATTTTTATTATTATCCCACATTTTTATATTGTTAAAATGTTAGAACTACCATATGAATGAATGTTTTTGCTTCCATTGAGATCAGTTTCAGCCACTGCGTTGCTACCACTCATCTGTGGTTATTGCCAGCAGCATCTAATAGATGTTCCCATCTTTCTGGTTAGTAATCAAGGTTTAGAATCCTCTCCCAAGGCTTTGCTCTTCCTGGACATTCCACGAACCAACTGTCTTAGGTTGAGACCTCTGAAAAGCAGACCTAAGATAAGGCTCTATGCAAGTAGTTATTTTGGGAGTTATCACTCAAGGAAATAGGAGTGACTCAGTGGAGTAAATGGTGAAGGAAATGGTAACAAGGGGTTACAATCTGTGACTGAGAACAAAGGCTTAATTCTGGAGGAAGCTTCAAACCATATGATGCCTGTAAGACACTTGAGTTAGCCGGTTGCTGCATAGTGATGAAGAGGTATAAGAAGGATGACTGGGAAGTGTTAACAAGCAGGCCAAATGTAAGAAAGATAATTTTAAGGCAGGCTATGAAGATGCCCTGATCACTTGCAATGGAGAAGTGAGTGTTGCAGCCTGATGACTCTGATGCTAAGTGACAGAATTCTAAGGGTGTGTCAGGGCACTAGAGGGGAAAATCTATGAATCTTTTTTTTTTTTTTTTTTTGTCTTTTTGAGATGGGGTCTTATGCAGTTCCAGCTAGCCTTGAGCTCACTTTGTAGCCCAGGCTGGCCTCGAACTCTCAAGGATCCTCCTCCCTCAGCCTCTCAAGTGCTGGGATTACAGGCATGTGCCACCACACTTGGCTATGAATTTTATGTTGGGAGAAGACAGTAGATGGATACCACTGAGGATGTTTACTTTATGATACCCTCAAAATATATGGGCACATGTAAGTGAGCCACATTTCCGTGGCAAAGACTGGCACTTCCACCCTGGTCCTGATTCTGCCTTACCTTATTAATAGCCTCAGGCACTTCCCTCCAAACTGTTCTTTTTCTTTTCCCCTAGAGGAACATTTGCAAATCATTTATTGGCTCTCTTGCTCTGAAACAGTCATTTTCGCTAACACAAACTATGCACATTTTGTTTACTTCTTGGAGGATTGGGACTACTACAAAAATGAAAAGAGAAAATTGAGAGAGATAGAAACCAATGAAAAAAATTAAAAATAAACCTAGGTAAACTAAATCCAATTGTTTCACTCACTCGTCTTAAGTAGCCATCAAAAAGAAAAGAAAGTTAAGACGAGGGAGCAGAGTTAAAAAATAGCAACTGAAAAGCTATACAAAGTGAAATGATAAATAAAGCTATCAAACAGGTTACATGGGATATCATGAAAAGAAATAGGGGTAGGATGGGAGGGACATAATACAAAGAAAGAGAAGAAGCCTACAAAAGCTGGTTTGCTAAACAAATTCATGCTCCATGAGATAAGGTGTTGGAAATTCCATAGGAGGCTTCAAAGGACATGAAGAAGAGATGGATTTGTGTGTGATCATCTAGGGGAATGGTGACTCCTCAATGTTGTATTTGTTTGATTTACACATGGAAAGACATACCTCACAGTTATATATTGTTTCAACACTTCTGAAACTGATAACTTTTGTTTACATTACAACTAGCATATGAGTAACAGTTTTGTTATAATGAAATCCAAATGAATCATCAAGCAGTTGTATTTTTCTGAAAACGTTTCTTCAAAACAGTGAAAGTTGCATGTGTCTACAACAGGAAGACACTGCTTATTTGTATCTCCTTAGTTAAATGAGTTTACACACTTATTTTAGAATTTGATTCATACAGCAATAAAGCAGGGTAAGGTATCATAATGCTGGAATGTTCATAGAGGCAGGAATATCCTCCATTTCATTAAGTTCTAAATGTATGATGAATCTATTTTTAATCGTGTTTGCGAGATTGAAAAATATTCTTATAACTAATTTTGGCTTTTAAATGTCGATTTGCCCTAATTTGCTTTAAGAATAGTATTGAAATAAAAAGGAAAATAAAAAATAAAATTTTAATTTACCTTTGCTTACTTTCAAATCAAAATGAGTCCTGATAGTAAACTTTTAGTCAGCCTCAAGTTGTATCAAAGTAACTCATTTATGTTCATGATAAAAGTAAACTGTTTTTTACTATTCTCTACCTGGTAGCCACAAGGGATTGCTGACGTTTCTGTTTCTTCTGTATTTTCATTTGTGGCAAACGAGTTCAGTATCCCATCAACATCTTTCAAATCTATTTGAGAGTCAACTTCCAATTGGCAGGAAACAATGAGGTGTGATTGAAATATATGAGGTGTGTTTACATGAAAGTTATTATAGTAAAGGATGCATTGCCATTGATTCTGTACAAATACTCCTCTTTGATTTGAACATTTTATCCCATCACCTAAGGCCACTCTGGAAGTCCTGTTCTGTGAGTGCTTTTATACTGTACAGTCAAGAATATGGCGGATGCTGTGGCTGAGTGCCATCCAATGGAAAGTGAGCTCATAAACGTATTACAGTGTTCTTCTCCACAATATTTACTGGAGCTGGCATCATGCAACTTCTGGCTCTTCCAGAAAGTCAAAATGATTGTGAGTGATAAAAGTTTTGTATCCATTCAGGACACCCTGGCAGCCAGGTTAACACAACTAAAGACATGTGTGAAACAAGACTTCCAGAACTGCCCGAGAAAGCAGAAGTAGTGATGGAATAAGTGTACTTGAAATGAGGGCAGTATTTTGAGGGATATTAATGGCAATATGTCTTTTACTGTAATTAAACAAAATATTAAACATTCATTGTAGCTTTTGATCATGCCACTTATACTATTACCATGGAAACTCAATTCTAAGGTCCTTTTGCTCCATTATATCAGCTTTGCCAGGCCTCCTCCGCTTTGGACTACAGCCTAGGCTTCTCCCACACTTGAAAGTACGTTTTTCCTCCATGGGAACATCAGATTTTCAGGTGATTAACTGTTTGGGGAAAATCTCCTGAGAAAGTGTTTTTTGTTTGGGGGTATAAGGGAAAGGTGAGAGGTATCTAAGCCTACAAAAGGATTATTCTAGGATTGATTTTTAAAAAATGAATCCAAATTGATTTTAAAAAAGTTCATCTTCATGGGAAGTAAAGTTATTAAGAAACTAATTACAAAGTAAGTGCCATAAATTTGTAGTTTATCTCGTACAATAAATCTCAATATATGGGCAACTAAATTTAGATTGTCAGAAAAGTAATAAAGATCTCTTCCATATCTCACCTTCCACAGAAATACTGTGGAAGCAATACTGTTTCAGCAATACTGTTTCATATCTGGATAGGTATTCATGTGCCATCAAAGGAAGTGCATAGAATTACATGTTTGTCATAACATGTAGACTGATGTTAATTTTTGAGAGCAAATAATTCAGGTCATTTTTTCATGTATCATTGAGCAAATGAAAAACTATGTCTGTCAAAGGAAATTTATGAGAGAAAGAAATGATGGGTTTCTAATCTGAGAAAAAAAAAGTGCCTGAAAATGTTGGAACCACTCATTCATTGCACTGCAATTCACAGAATCTTTGAAAGGTCAGACATTTGGTGCATTCAAATAAACAATTAATTATGAGAAAGATACATAATTTTTAAAATGTAGACAAAGACATGTAGGGGTTCTTAAACATGAATCTCAGAAGTGAAGCAAGTTCTAAAAAGTTGTTCTCATCCTTTGTTCTGAAGAGCAGACCCAGGGGAATCTTTTCTTTGGCTCTCCCTAGCCAACTTTTGAGCCAACGTGTGAGAACATGATATACTTGAAACACATAAATCAATAGCATGCCATGTTATATCTACAATGATATAAAAAACCCTCACAATTGTAGTGGAACACACCATTATACCTGTTCTGAGAAGTAAAGAAACCAACTATACTCTCATAAAAATTGCCTCTGAGGAAAATATGAACTTGTTTTTTTGGTATCTATGGCTTCACCTATAAAAACTTCAACCCATGAGGTTAACCTGTCCATCAGGTTAACCTCTATAATTAACTTGTCCATCAGGTTAATTTTTATATTTCTCATATAGAAATTCTACTGTGTCCAAGTGCTTCAGTGCATGTGAAGACTGTACAGGTCACAGAACATGCCCTCCCTCCCTGAGCTCTTTATGAGAACACCACAGGGCAACAGTGACAGAACTCAGCTCTGTCAGTGTGTCTGCTCCCCACCTCAGCCTGACTTGGAATAAACCCACCATCAAGGGACTTGGACTTATTTCTCTGGGAATGTGCTACTGGCTCTGAAAATAGCCTACCTCATAGAGAGGTTCCAAAAAAAAGTCTGAGTGATATCAGTATTATTAGAATAAATATATTCTTTCTCGGAGTGGTTACTTTGAAGGGGCTAATATTAATTTAACAGGGTGATTTCTGATGTATTTGCTAAAAGAAAATCCTCTGAAATCTTTTTATTTTCAAATGGACTCAAAAATTAAATGAGTATACAAATCACCTAGGCTTCAGTACAGTTTGAGGGAGGTGGATCTGTCCTCTTTCGCTCTATATTTCTGGCTTTTATAAAGTATCTCCTGTATTGCTTGTTTGCTTTTTATCTGAATTTTGTGGTCAGGCTCCATCATTGAACAACAAATGTAGCAGTCATGTCATTGTCTCTGAAAGACTATTATTATGCTGTCTCTGAACTGCAGCCTCGCTGTATATCTTTCCTGTGACTACTATTTCTTTTTCTCTACAATTTGGAAATGTTTCAGGAGTTTCTTCCCCTAAGAGTATGTTGTTCTCTTGACTCTCGTCCTTGCTGAACCCTGTGCAATGCCAAGGATGTGTTCCCAGTTTCTCATCTGTCCTTGGTCCCCACATCAGCAAGCTGTGCTGTGTCCTCTTCCCAAATATCTTCCTGGAACTTGCTGCTGCTGTCTCCATCACTACCAGCTCTGTTCAGGCTGTTATCATTTCACTAGTTGAATTGTTGGAAACTTCCTTACTGCTCATCCCATTCCCCTCTTGTCCCCTCCCAAACTTCCTCACAAAAGCAACCTGCTACATCATGGTCTTGAAATGTAATTCAGGTCCTATCTATCTCCTGCATATAATGTTCCAGTGTCTTCTCAGTGTACCTGGAAATAAAATTTCTCTCTCTACACTCAGATCTGACCCTCTCTTTTCAACCTTATCTTAAGCCATTGTCCACTGAGTGGCTGAGAATCATGTCAGCCACATTCTCTCCATACTTGGCTTAGTTTGTTCTGGCTGGAAATGCTCTTTCCAGTTAGTATTTCATGGTTAGCTTTTTCGCATCCTTCATATACCAGCAATCATCTCTTCAGACAGCTCAGTCATGGCTATTTAATGTAAGCTAGCTGCTTCGTCACTCCATCCCTACACCAGGCTTGATTTCTCTGATATAGTAATTATTTCCTGATGTTTTTCTTCTGCATGTATATATTGCATGCCCCGTGAGAGTAGATAGAATTTCTACTCTGACTGCCCACTGACTAGAGAGAGACCATCACATGGTAGATATTCGGCAAACACCTGCTGAACGAATGGAGGGATGACACAGAGGGGCCTATTTTAATCTCACAGTGTTTCCATCTCTGATTTCTCTATTCACTTTGCTGGCCTTCTTCCGTCCTGCTCTGTACCAGTGGTCTCTCTGACATCTTTATATTACACATTCTTTTGGAATGGTTGAAAGCAATGGTGTAGTCAGATGGCTTGGGTTTAAAATTGCCTACTCCTTTGTGTGACTTTGGAAAAGCAAATTAATATTTCTCAGTTTCACTTTCTATTTCTAGTCTGTGGAAGAGGTTACAAATAGTACTTCCTTTCTTTCTTTTTTTTTTTTTTTTGCGGTACTGGGGATCGAACTCAGGACCCTGCGCTTGCTAGGTAGGCGCTTATTCCACTGAGCTATATCCCCAGCCCCAGTACTTCCTTTCAATGTGTTTAGAATTGTGCCCGGTATACAGTAAGGCAGAAGTACATACCACGTATGTGGTTTTTTTTGTTTTGTTTTTTTAATTTTTATTTTGAAGGAAAAAAATGGAGATATGTAAACCAGAATAACACAAAAGCAATAAAGGAAATACAAAGATAGTATGGAATTAGCACTGGATGCTGTATTACATAATGTTATTTTCACATTTGTTAACAGAAAAACAATAAAGGAAATACAAGATTATAGAGAAGATAGTAGGGAATTAGCACTGGATGCTGTCTTACATAATGTTATCTTCACATTTGTTAACACAAAAACAACAAAAGAAATACAAAATTATAAAGATAGCAGAGAATTAGTGCTGGATGCTGTATTGCATAATATCTTCACATTTGTTGCTCAGTTATACAAATGATGGCTGTTCGATTAATCAGTTTTCTCTACCCTTGACTCTGTTGTTCACCCACCCAGTCAGTCTTCTTCCCTCTGATAGTAACTGTATTTTTTTTTTTTTTCTTTACTTACTCCCTCGGGCTCTCACATTGGGAAGAGACATGGCTGTTTCTAATCATGCTGTAACAAACATGGGTGTGCACAAATTGCTATGGCAAGAGGTGGAAAAGCACCTATGCTCAAAGACAGTAGATAAGCAGGGAACCAGGTTCACTATGGTCAAGCCCTCAATGAAAAGCCCTCAAGGCCATCGAGGGTCTGGTTGAGTCAGTGGAGTTACCCCAAGAACCGCCAAGCTCCACCTCAATGCAGCCTGGTTGAATCTTTGGGGTCACCCCGCAGACCACCAGGCTCTGCCCCATCACCATGCTCCAGGAGACCTGGTCCAGGTCTTCACGGTTTTCATGTAGCCCGAAGGGAGCTCTGCTCCCCCCTCAGGCTGCTAAGCTCCCTCTGGGGTTCCCTCCTAGGCCACCAGTGTCTCCCTGCAGGCCAGCTATGACTCTTTGGAGGCTTTCTCCACCCAGATAGAGTACCAGGTCTGCACCCTACTTCTAGTCTTCACCTCCTCCCACCTTTCCACCTCCGGTGCTGCTGCTCCCCGCCCCTTACAGCTGGGCATTGGGTGCACTTACAATGCTGGGCACAAATGCCATGAGGTCTTCCCATCCATGCTCACTGAGGTAGTCCAGGGTGTGTGCTAAGTTTAGTTATTAGTTCTAGGAGAGAATTGGAAGATTTTCTTGGGTCTGCTGTGTAGAGAATATTGATGTCTCTTGGGCTCCAGGACTGCTGCTTTTTGTGTAGTTTGTCTCTATGTCTTCATACAAGGTTCATATAACCAAGCACTATGGAGTTCCTCTTGGTGCTTGTATTAGTAGTTTAGAGTGAGTCCTAAAGCTCGTGAACTCATCCTGTTGCTTTCCGGAACAGGTGGTGAGTGCGTGAATCACTGAGACTCAAGGTGCTCACAGAGGGAGTTCAGGGTGGGAGCTGAAGCCCAGTAACTCAGCTCATGCTTCCTGTTGGTGCTGGAGTTACAAGGGCAGGGGCCATGTGGTCCACCTCCATCTGCAGCTCTTTCTTACTGTTGTGCTCCAGCTCCTTTTTGTTCCTTGGCTGGATCCCTGGGAATTGCTGTGGCCCTGGGATTGCTGCCACTGCTCTCTGCTGCTCTCTGCTTATAGTTGCTCACACAGTGGAGATGTATGGGGCCACAGCTTTGGAACAGATTTAGAGCTGGGTGTGGTGGGCTGTATACTGGTTGTTTTGAGTCTGCCTTGCCTCTGGGTACAGATTAGAAAGGTTGCTGCAGAGTGGGGACTCTGCTTCAGTGGCTGATGTAACTGTCCATCCTCACGCTGGGCTCAACCACACCTCCCAATTGCTGCTGCCTCTTTTCTGGGCTGCACTTTCTCCTCTCTGATTTTGGACCAGCTCTTGTAACTCTGCTGTCCCTTGGCCAAGTTGGGAGCTCCTGTGAGCACAGGCCTCCGAAGCTGAAGCTGTGAGTGATGGAACGAGGGAGTGGGCCGCGAGTGCGTATGGAGCGGTGACTCCCTCCTTCTCTGACTCCTCTTCCTCTAACTGTGCCATGGCAGCCCTCCGAGCTTTTCCTCCAGGAGAGGTCTTGTTTGTTCTTTATGATGGCTTCAATTCTCATTTCACATCTTTCCTGTGTCAAGGGGACCCACTTCTCTCCTTCTTGTTTTTCTCGTGTTGCTATATTCCAGTGTCTGGGTGGCGATCCTCTGGGAGGATCTTTCTCTGCTGCTTACCTGGTCGCCATCTACCCAGAATTCCACTTATGTGTTTTTACGTTAAATATTCCTGTGATAATAATTCTCTATAGTGTGTTTCTCCAGTATAAATTATGGATTCTAGTATATTTATTATAGACAATATCACCGTCAATTGGAAATTTAGCAGATCTTGCAAGGGCCACTTAGGTTAACATTAATTAGCTGCAAAAATCTGGAAGTCACTTTATATTTCTGAAATTAAGTTTTTTTTCTCTGTAAAATTAACATGGTTGAATTAATCTCATTAAATTTTAAAAATATAAAAATATTAGCAGGAAAGCCCAATTTCCTAAGTTATACTGAACTCTCATTTTAATAACATGCTGAAGTAGAGATTCTTTGGTTGAATCTCTTTCTCCTTCCCTTTTACCTCACAGAATCCCCCAAGCAAAGGCCTAGAAGTTGAGCTTTTTTCCTTTAGCTTATGAATGTTTCCCATGGATATTGTTTTAGTTCAGTCAACCCTCAGGAACTGTGGTTTCTGCACATTTGGAGTCAACCAATAACAAAATATTCCTAGAAAAATATTGTGTATCTGTTGAACACGTGTAGAAATTTCTATTGTCATTGTTTCCTAAATAATATATTGTTAACACCTATTTACATAGCTTTACATTGTCTCAGGTATTATAAGTAACATCAAAATGACTTAAAGTACCTAACATAGAGGGGGATACATAGATTACATGAAAATAGTGTGCTATTTTATGTAAGTGATTTGAACATCTACAGATTTTATTTTCTCAGGGGATCCTGATCAAATCCCATATGATTACTGAAGGTACTTTAATTTTTAATTAATTTTAATTCAAGTATTCATAAACTGCTAACTCAATTTCTATAGTTCACAGAAATAGGCTCAATAGATAGTATAAATCTCTACTCCATACACATAAGAAATTGATTTTTAATTAGGATATTGCACATTTCTTTTTGGTTAACTTTGCTTTCCTCTGATTATTTGGAACACTGACTGATAATGGAAGTTCCTTAGAGTATAGTTTCCAGTGAGTGCTCTAATGGAGAAATATTTTCTTTATTTTAAAAATTTAAAAAAACTAACAAAACAACAATGAAGACAAAATCAAAACAACACAAAAACAACAAAAACAATACATAACCTCAAAACAAAATGATAGAAATTAACAATGGTTGCTACGTTACATACTGTTATCTTCAACAAAGTTGCTCAGTCCCCCAGACATAAGAATGTAAGGTTGATCAAACAAAGACAGCAACAATAAAAAAACATTGGAAATGATGCAGAGTTTCACCATACAAGATGGTAGGAGTTCAACAATGGTTCTTATATTGCATATTGTTGTTTTCATATCAGTCATTCTGATTACCAGGTTCAAGTGTGCAAACTGGTCAAGAAAAGAAAATTTTAAGCATGAACTGCTCCTTTCCATAAACTACAGACTTCAGCAATACATCTATCCCAGCTGTCCTTATATATACATATAAATTTTGTTTTTCATTAAGAAAACCCAAATAACAAAAACAAATACATAAACAAAACAACATAGAGAACAATAAAAATGATACAGAATTTCAAAACATGATGATAGGATATTAACAATGGTTGCTATATTACCTAATGTCATCTTCAAAATGGTTGCACATATAACCAGATAAAGGCATGCAAGATTGATCAAACAATTACACATTTACAGTTCCTTTCAATAAAGTAACATATTATTACATGGTACATACATTTTAGAATATACTTTCAGCGTATTTATTTCATACACATTTGTGAATATTACAATATCTATCACCTACAAAAGTTAAGGAAATATATTTCTAAGTATATTGTCTATAGATGAAACAAGTACATGTGAGTAATTCTGCAGTGTGTCTCTCTTCAATGCTTTCCCAAATCTTCCTGTTAAAAACATGTGCTAAGAAGAATATCCCTTGGCTGTAGCAATGTCCTTGGCTTGGTAAATTCTTCTACGTTTAGGATTGACACCCACTGAAAATTATGTGTTTTAAATAAACCTAAAGCAAGTCTTTTGTGGTATTAAATCCTTTTATGGTTAGCACAAGAAATCATTCTGTTATCTAATTTATTAGATTGGGTTTCTGTGTGCAGGGTTTTCTTAAATCAGGTGTACACAAACATTAAGTATTACTACCTCCTCCTTTGCTTCTGACCTTAATTCTTACTGAGGATGGGTAGAGACTGTGACTAATGTGTTCCCATCACTGTACTATTATTTGTCATGCTGCTCAGGATTCTAATTAAAATTTCCTTTGAAAATTTTACCCTCTAGTTCTACATAGATTTTAAAGTTTCTTTCATGTGGATGGATAAAAGTTGAAGGTAAACATTTCAGCCTGATTGAGTGCTTTCAGTTTTTCTTTACCTCTTCTGTTTGTAAATCTTTGCATTGTATAGAAGCCCCTTTCCCCCTTATCAGGAACAGTATGATTAGTTTTTACAGAACTCTGTGTTGTGGGGGATGTATCCTGGAATCTCTAGGTTCTCCCACAAAATCCTGCCATTCTAGGCTACCCAGGCATTCCATATAATGTTGTAGTCCCATATCACCTGCCATTAAAACTGTCCTTGTGACAGATATCCCCACATCAGTCAGTGACCCTGGTGTTACTTAAATTCTACAGTAGGTGTAACTGATTCCATCAAAGTGAGCCATGTTTTCTACCCATGGCTCTCTACCATGGAGACTTAGGTCTCTCCCTATTCTTTAGCATACATTTACTCTATGAACTCTACACGTTTTACTTATACATTGCTTCCTCTGTTCTTCCTTCTACTAAAATATAGGTCCCATGGGGACTGAGACTTTGTTTTATTCACTTCTCTATCCCTAGTTTATAGACTATTAGTAAACTCATAGTAGGAATTAACGTTTGATAAAAAATAAAAACTGATGTATAAATAAAGCTCTTGTCCTTTATTGCTTTCCTTTATAAATTTCCCTTTCCCTTTAATTTCTGTAGATAATGCTTTCTAACAGAGATTGTTCATTAGTTAGGATGAAGTTAGCAGCTACAACAGATAAGTACACTCATCTCAGTGACCTGTCATAAAGTTTAATTTTATGCAACACCTGTAAGAAGTCCAAGATGAATGTGCATCTGACCTCCTGAAAGCTGTCCTCTAAGCAGTGACTGGGCAGCCTAGGCTCCTCCTTTTGTTTTGCTCTGCTCTGCTGAACAAAAGCTTCCGAGGTGACAGTGCTCATCTGAGTCAAGCCAGTAAACGCAGGAAGTCCATGAATCATAGTGTGTGACATATGTCACCGCTGCTCACTTCTGAGGGAGGCTTGGAAGTGTAGAACTTCTGCAGGCTGCAGCATAAGAGGAAGTTTGGCAATCAAGTGGTACCTCTCAGCCCTAAATGGCCACACCTATTTGTGGAGCTTTGAGAGCTAAATGAAGTTTACCAAAACTGTCTTGGAGTTATTGCAGTGGAGTTCAATTCCATAGAGATGTCAGGAAGGAGTGAGAAAGGGCCAGCCTCACTAGTGCACCTAAACTAATGCCTGCTCCTGGAGGCATCTTCCCTAATGCTTTAGTAGGTCCCTTTCTTCTCCTCTCCCCTCCCCTCCTTCTTGGATCCTTTTAAATTCTAACATGTCGTGATCTTAGAATCCAAGCCACAAAATTTGTTTCTTTCCCTATGTCCAACACCCAGACCCACTTTTAGATTTTGTGGTATCACTTGATATGTGGCTAACCAGGACCAAACACTGAATTATGAACCTTGGAAGGCAAGGGTGTGCCACGCTAAATTAAGTTCTAGAATTTCCCATCCAGTGCAGCCCACTCAGTGACAAATAAAACTGGGTTTGGGAATAGAGGCTGGTGTTTTAAGTTTTTACCCAACACCATGCCAAAATAAAGTCTAGATAATTCCTACTTATTTAAAGATGCTGAATGGATAAGCTGGATATTTCCACATAGGAAGAATATTGTTAAATGACAGCTTTTTGATGACTGTTAAACTATGGAGGAGCAAAATGTTGTGACTATCACCTCAGAAATACAGTAAAAAAGAGAAATCCACAAATTTAGGCAGATTAGTAAAAAAGAGAGAGAAGACACTAAATAAAAAAGTCACTAACTGAGTGTTAGATAAACATATCCAGGTAACTAGAAATAGTGATCATGGCATAAATAGCAGCCTCATTGAAAACCAGGCTTTCCTAGAGCAGATTTATAATTCATAGAATAGCAGTTTAATTTTACATGAAAAGAATAAAAGTTAACTTTGTGTTCTCACTGATATGCACAGTGGTATCAGAGTTCAAAATAAATGAGTATAGATGTAGACAACTCTTTAAATGCTGCTTTGAACATCTTTGTAGGTTCACACAAAATATGCCTTCCTTACCTGGAAGCGTGGTGATGAGTGTGAAGTATTTGCTCTGATTTGCTTCTCAAATGCTCCATTCAACAACATTTATGGATGCTAAGGATCCACAGAGGAAGAACAAAGTCTCCTTGTGAAGTTTTTAACATGGGAGGCACACAGAGCGGTGTGCAATTGCAGCACAGAACAGAGGTCGAGACATGACCGGGAATCATAGAGGAGAACCCTTCTGGACTTGGGGCTCTTGAAATGGATGGAGGGGCAGAGACATTCCCATATTTGCATTCCTGTGCCTAGGAGAAAGTGTCAAGGAAGAGACAGATTGGCTGCTTTCACAGTCTGAAGCTTTCCTTTTAAATCTCCTGATTGTTTCAAGAAAGGGGCAGAAATGATATAATATGTAACATAAAATCCACTGTTACCTCCTATCATCTTGTTTTGAAATTCTATGTGTTTTTTTTGTTTTATGTTGTTTCTTTTGTCTTTGTTGTTGTTGTTTTGTTATTGTTATTTTCTCTTTAAAAATAAAAAATAAAAAAAAAAGAAAGGGGGCAAGAAATAAGAGAATAAGCTATAATACCTAGGTTTTCAAGATTGTTTAAAAGTGTAGATTTAAACTGGGTGTGATGGCACACACCTGTAATCCCAGCACTTGGGAGGCTGAGGCAGGAGGATCACTGTGAGTTCCAGGCCAGCCTGGGCTACATAATTCAAGGCCAGCATTAACTACACAGTGAGACTCCGTCTCATAAAAAGAGTAGACTTAAACAGGGCTTCTCAGTAGTAGAACTGTTTACGTTTTGCACTGGAGAGTTATTCATTGTGAGAAACTAGCCCATGAATTGCAGGGTGATAAGAGGCATTCCTAACTCTGTTTATTAGATGCCAGTAGTAGCTCTCTGTACCTTAGCTGTGATCAAAAAGTATCTCCAGACATTGCTGAATGTCCCTTGGGGTAGGGGGCAAAATCATTTATGCTCTTTCTTACTTTTGTATTGATTTCATTTACTTGCTCTGAGACTTTTTTTTCCCCATGAAATATCTTCGCGGGTAATCTACAGCATAGAGGCAGGGACAACATCTGCTTTGTAGCGTGTGTTTTTATGTAACTACTATACACTGCGTGCCTCACAGCTTCTGAGGGGGTCACAGTGAGAGTATAGTAAAGAATGGAGGTGGAAGGTGCAGAAACGGCTGCCTGTCCTTTGCTTCCCTGTACCCACACGTCTGCAGCGTGAATCTGTGCTCCTCCCATAAAGGGGTGGTTTATTTCCCTAGGCCTTGCATCTGGTCAAGCTTTGTGATTTCCTCTGATTAAAAGGGTAACAAAAAGAGGAACATAAGAAGAGATTTGAGAATTTCCTTCATAGCCAGACTTTGTTTTTGCTTCTTGGGGCTCACGGGCCTGCCCGTTAGAGTCTGACACCACATGGAGGAAGGTCTCATTGCCCTCAGATGTCCCAGCTGAAAGTATCACACGTTAACTTTTCATGACTGAGTCCAGATGAAAACAGCTGAGCCTAGAACTGTAGAGCTGAGTCCGGCTCAGTTTTCCAATCTGCTAAATAAATGGTTGTTTCTTAAAGTTAATTGATGAATGTTTTTCTGCATCTTTATTGATTGGAGCTTGGGACTTTTTCCTTGTAGGGACAGATAAGAGTGGTTTATTAGTTTGTTATGGCTTTCACAAGAAAATACTACAAACTGGATGGTGTAAGAGAAACTGTCCCATGGTTCTGGAAGCTAGAAATCTGAAACCAAGGGATTGGAAGTGTCGGTTCCTTCTAAGAGTAGTAAAGGATCATCAGAAGAGATCTGAAGGATCCGTTGCAGGTCTTTCCCTCAATGTGTGGATGAATGTCCTCATCTTAGCATGGTGTTCTTTTGCTTTTGTTAATGTGGTGCTTATTAATAGATTAGAACCCACTTTTATCACCTTATCATAAGTACATGTGTTTATGGTCTTATTTATACATAGCTCCCAATCTGAGATACTTCAATATATTAATTTTGAGGGGTGCACAGTACAACCAACAATAAATAGGAATTTGGGGAGAATTGATCAAAATATGATGCCAAAATAATGCTCAGTGACACATTTATCATGTCTTCCTAAGGAATTAAATTTTACAGATGCTTATGAGGCAAATAGAGGACCTCCAAAGATCTTAGAAGTACAGAAGTGTTCTCTATTATCATCATTTTTATGGAAGGATGTAAAATACTATCAAGGCTGTAGTGGTAAGTAGTCCAATAAGGGGGCTGGAATTTCTGTATCATGAGGACCTGCACTCTTACTGTGGGGAAAAGCAATAGGAGGTACTTCTGGGACCTTACTGCTATAAATATGCTGTGCTGTCAGTGAGCACCTGGAAGTTTTACTTATTCTGGACATCACTGTTCAAGAGAGTGACAGACACCGTGCTGCACACACAGGTGAGCAGGAACAGGAGGGAAAGTGTCTTGAGAACATGTCATACAGCTTAAGCTGTATGAGGAGAATGCAGTGAGACTGATAACCGGTTTCCGCTCTTTGAGAGTTTGTCACTGGGAAGAGGGATTAAACTCGGTCCTGTGTGACCCACCAGAACTAGGACCCATGAGTTAAAACTTCAGCAAACAGCTTTCATCTATAACATATGTGATAGAATTGTTTAGTCAGAACAATCCCCAAAGGGAATAGTCACGGATGTTCCTTCTGGCCTTGAGATTTCCAGTTCTGCTCTAGCCAGTGAGAAGAGGAGCTACTGGTGTCAAGGTCTTTGCAGCATCTGGATACTATATGACATTTATGTAAGCAAATCAAAACTTTCTGTTACTTGATGAAAGACAGAAAGACACAGAGAGACATAGACCACAAACCCCTAAATGATAAATCCTTACCCTGTTTGTCAAATAATCAGATGACATTAACATCTGTTTTGTGAATTAAATAAAAAAGGAAACACCCCATCCACATGACTTAAAAGCAGTACTTAAAAGCAAGCAGTTTTATGTTTAAAGAGCAGCTTTGATCTCCTCTTCTCTAATTTACACCCATCATTTGTCCTAGGAAATCAACCCTTTATCATGCTACTTTATTTTCTAGGTATTTCAGGGTCAGAGTAGATAACTTTAATTCGTACTTATATAATCTCACAAGATGTAAAGGTTTTTTAACCTTTAATTACTCTCTCCCTATTTCTTGTCTTCCCAACTAGACTCTAAGTTGCTTTCAAATGAGAACCAGAGATTTCATGCTTTTTATTAAAAGGCTTATGAAAGAGCTCTGAAACTAATTTCCCTGGTCTAATAAGCCTCATAAATAAGGTACAATTTGAATATGTTGTTCCGTCACTCTGAAATTATTTCATGAGCAGAGGCAAACAATGCACATAGGCACAATTCATGAAACTAATAAAGTAGTGATACCATCAATACTATTCATGAAGGAGCTACTCTGTGCAGCAGAACGTGTGATTCCATCAAGGATGGAAATGGCCTCAGATCCATTTACCCTTTAGTAGCTCAGAGTCTGATTTGGCAGAAAGTTCTAAGATGTTGGCAGTACTCAGAGGAGCAGGAGAAAATTTTGAGAATGTGGAGAGAGTTGGACAGTTTTTTGTGTTGAGTTGTATCACCCACAAAAGACACATTCACATGCCACCGTGGGAACTGTCAATGTGACTATATCTAGAAATAGGGTCTTTGAAGTTATTTTTCCTCACTGGTGAGACACAATACCGGACACTCAAAGTTAAAGGAGGAAAGGTTTATTTGGCTGACAATTCATGGAGGTTTCAGCCCATAATCGGCTGGCTCTAAGGCAGAGTGGCATGGCAGAGGGGCCTCCCAGAGAGTAAACAGTGTGTGGTGGGTAGAAGATGGCAAAAGCAACCAGTGGGGGGCAGGGACAAGCCTCTTTCTGTCCCTTCTGTTGTGTGCAGGCTGCCTGCCCTTGGGCGGGGCTAGCACTTGCACCTTCCTCCCAGCCTTGGGCCATGACTCAATCACACACTCTAGATTCAGCCTCCTCTGAAAAGCCCGTCCCCACACTTGCATGAGGTTTTGGAGGGATATCTAGATCCAAGCCATAACGGCGGATTTAATTAAAGTAAAATGATGTCATCCATGATTAAGGAGATCCCTAACCCTAATCCAAGGTTACCTATTTCAGTGTCTGGTCTCCAGACTAAAAAATGGGAACGTTAGATACAAACACAAACAGGCAGTGGATGGCATGTGATGGTGATTGCAGAGCGCAGTAATATATACAGCTAACTACCCTCTGGGTTGCAGAAATTTCCAGAAGGTAGGACAGATACAGAGAACAGGTTCTGCCTCAAGCCAACCTGGTCCCTGAGAAGGAAACAACCCCACTGAGGACCTGTGTCCTCCAGAACTGTGTAACAGTACATGTCTGCTGTTTGGGACTGGAGAATACAGGGTCACACAGACCTGTGTGACTGTGTGGTTAGAGCAGGAATATTAAGGACACCAAGAGTAGCTAGTAGTTTTCCGTAGTCATGACTCTGCCAGGAGTCATTATGAATATGTTGCACATCTGATCACATTTCAATCTCAGAACAACTCTCAGAGGTAGTTACTCCATCTAGTTTTCTGTGTTATCTTGTGAATTCAAAGACGATGTTGTTCTCATTTTCAGATGAAGGAAAGAGGCAAGATGATTAAATAACTGGCTGAGAGGTGTAAAGCTAGTACCTGACGGAATCAGGATTAGGATCTAGAAAACATACGGTTGCTTGCCTTTGCATTTGAAGTGGGTTGAAGGGCAGGAATAAGGTAATCCTTCGGGTCCAGACACAGATAGGTAAACTGCTTACTTGTTCTTCTGTTAGTGAAAGAATATTTTGATTAAAATGTATAAAAAACGTTTTTTGATGGTATTAACAATTTGTTCCTTAACTGTCCATAGTTCAGTATCAGTTTCTCTCGTGTTGCATTTTCAGAATATCTGATAAGAAGCTGGCTCTCTGTGTACTGCATTAGGTCACCTAGTCAACATAATTTTGCTGATTTCTTTATTCTTTTTGTCCAAGAAGTAGTTAATTGCTTCAGGAGTCATACGCTCCCTAGCACGGTTATAATTAATTAAGGAGACAAGGCCTGAGTAACCAAAGCAAGATCACTTCCTGTCGTTGTAGTAATTCTCCCTTAAGGATTTCCTCAGAGCGATTCTAATTAGAGGAAAATGAGCCAGTACTTTAGATAGACTCAAATCTGACTGCCAAAAGTTTCTTCAAAATGACAGTTTACTTCAAGTTTATAAAAGTACCTTTAGAGATTATTTACTTACATATGACTATTAGAACTACATATGGCAATAGTTTTTTCTGCCCTTATTACATGAAAAAAGGAAATTAATATGAATGTTGAGGTTAATTTAACCCGGATGGTGCATGAGGTCCTAAAGTTCAATGGAAATATAACACACACATATATAAATAAAATATACTTATGAGGATAGTTTACTTAAAACCAGTGGGACAAATTTATGCTATTAAAGATGATAGAGAAGAGAAATGCATGGTGAATAGGGAAACAAAGAGGTATGTGTCAAAGAGCAGAATTTCATTTATTTAATATAATAAATTAGTCTTTTTTAAAAATATGCATATGTTAGAGATTAGGATTTATTGCAAAATAATACAAATACAAGATTTTCTGTTTACCTTGTGACTCAATGTAGTATTTAGGGGAAAATACGCAATTATAATTTCTAACAGC
This sequence comes from Dinomys branickii, assembly GCA_004027595.1. Taxonomy (NCBI): domain Eukaryota; kingdom Metazoa; phylum Chordata; class Mammalia; order Rodentia; family Dinomyidae; genus Dinomys; species Dinomys branickii. The sequence goes on from PVLD010011660.1 coordinate 53,488, forward strand.
TTCATTTTAATGGCTCACAGAATGCAAAAACTGGGATGATGATATCAATAAGTCACTGATACAAAAATCATGTTGTCTGTCAACCAACTGACTGTCCTTTGAGATGATAAAAAAATCTGATAGAAGCTCAGTCACACAGAAGTTTTCTATACTGATTGACATAGCAGAGTTTTAGGCCCAGCTGTTGACTGTCTTGTCCCTTTGCCAAGAGAGGAGTGATTTTCAGATGCAGCATAGATTTATTTAACATATATTACCATAAGGTCATTTTTTTTCTAAAAATGATGATAAAAATGCTTTTAACTTATTTTTTCATAAGCTTCAACTAAGAAGTTCTGAGTTATCATATGGCAACTTACATTTATTAAACAAAATCACTTATTGCTAATTCATCTTTTTAAAAGAACCCTACTGTGTATCGCCAGCTCACAGTTTAGCTGTGGCTGCCAGCGAACTGTGATAGCGGCGAGGCTGGAGACTTGGAACCACAGCACCTATTTTCAATTTTGTGATAGGACACACATACCCCTGAAGTAAAAGGAAATAACTTTCTCCTTAATCATAGGATCTAATTAATGGCATGCTTGAAGGTGGGGTCACATACACAGCAGGGCAGCCATGAGGACAAGAGGGTGGGTGTACATACAGAGTATGTTGAGAAACATTGAAAAGAACAAGAAAGCCTGGAATTCATTTCTAAATCTGCCACAAGCTAATTAAAACCATTGCTTATCACACACTTACTAAGGATTTGTTGTTCAAGGTGATTTAATTTTGTTGGGATTTCAGGTTTCAAATTTATGAAGCTAGAGGAAAATAGGGGGTTAAGCTTTCTGACCTCCCAAGTTCCTCTCGGTGCTCAGATTCTTGGTACCATAAGCATCTAATTCATGCATTGACTTACAGGATATTCTGTTTCAGTGTGTTTGTGACCAATAGTTTGAAAATGTATTTTTAGAAAAATGTCACTTCATTAGGTTGGACCTTAAGGGTTGCTTCTGATCCCAGAGTCTTGAATTCATTATGATTCTAAGACATAAGAGGACAGCCATACAGCTTAGTCACTGGGGTCTTCACACATGATATTCCAGGAAGTGGCCCTGACACACTGTTGTCAGAGAATTGTTTTGAGAATCATATTTTACATTGTATGAAAATGGTCCATTTCCTATAACAAAGTTTATGGTCTCATTTATTCAGTAGAAAGTAAAAATGTGATCGTCCTTAGCTGGAACTACCACCATTCTGAGTTCTGTTTCTGTTATTCCTTTTCCATTTCTTAGAATCCATCTCTAAAGCACTGAAGTGGTCCCTGGATCTGTCTAGCATGCTCTTTGCCATATATCTTTCTTTCTATGGTTAAAAAAATGCATTTGGTCCTATCTTACTCGTCAGTAAGAAAATTTCCCTTCTCTCTCATAATATAATTGCTTCTACATGGACATTCTGTGGGCCCATGATTAAGAACTCTTGAAGTACACAGACTATTTTGCTGTACTTTCTAGCTCTGTGGAGTTCTCAAACTCATGAGCATCATTTCTAATTATTTTAAAGGGTAGCTTCTGAAAAACAGTCATCCAATAAATGGGGTTTTCCTTGTCTCAGTTCTAATTGCCAGAGAAAAGTGGTTTCAACGGCAAGATACGTTCCACCTTCATTCATGACTTCCGTAATGTCAGAGTCCTTTGATAGCTGCCTAGACATTAGAATCACCGCTGAACAATGGGAGGTCATTAGTGCTGTTGGCATTGAAATTAGAACTCATTTTTCTCCCAAAGATAATGTATTTTACACTAGTCACAGTTGGCCAATGTGTTTCTTTTTAAAAACTGTGCTTTAAAACTTAGCACCACATCCATTTCATACATTAAATTTTTCCGTTTCTTTTCTCTTGAGAAGAAACTTAGGAATAGTTTTTAGTACTTAGTAATTTTAGTAACATTCTAGAAATATTTAGCAATGTTTTAAGTTTTTTTTTAAAACTTGATTCTACAAGTTAAGAATAAAACACAAGCTGATGTCCTGATGGAAGGATGTGGTGGAATTTTTTTCCCAGGACATTATTATCAGCTTGTTTTCTCTTCCTGTGATAAGTCACTGACCATTAGTTTCCAACTGGTTTTTTTTTCCCTTCCTTATTTAAACTCTTGTCATGATGGTTTCACCTCTTCAAACTCAAGGTACTCTAATCTAGAAAGAAATATGCTGGTATCATCTCAAAGAGGATTTGAGTCATGATTTTCAGAGAACATGTTATTTTAAAATATTTCTTATTGTTAGGCCTACTTTTTTGATTCAACCTCCTCTTCACCTTCAAAGTTCTTGTGTCTTCTCCACATCTGCCTCTGTGCCAGCACAGTGCTGTCACTAGAATGTGTATCATCATTTTCTTCCCAACCCATGTGTCTAGGTCTGACCTGTACTTCCCTCATGCCTTGCTCTTTGTTAAGCATTTCAAGATAAATTAAATTTCATGACAGAAGCCTTCTGGTATTTAAAGAAAAAAAAATTCTACCTGGGTAGGGGGTATATAGTTTTGAACAACATTTCAACTTGACAGCAATCTGTACACGATTTATGTAGCATGTTATTTCACTTTGAAGAAAATAAAATCTCTTTATAGTCATTAAATAATTACTCCCACCTCTCCCTTCACAGAGAAATAATAGACCCACTGTGCTAAGAGGGTTCATTGAAGTCTACCTGCCTCTGTCCTTTGGGAGGGATTCTATTCTTAAAGATGTTTAGGGAAGGCCACTTCTGTCAACATTGTCCAATGGATCATGTTGTGTTGGCCCTCGGAAGTACAGGCTCACACCTCGCATCATTCTGTAACAGACATGAGTTTAGGAAATGAAGAGTGAAAGGCTGACAAATAGTACTTTGTGCTGTGGGGTCTGAACGGTTTCAGTAGTAAGAATGACCATGAAACAGACCTTCCCTGTAATTAACTGTGTTCCTTTGATTGCACATTTCTCAAGCAAGCAGATGGAGGACTTACGTGCAAGGCTGCAATCTTAGGTAAGTGCAAAGAAAATAAAAATACCTGAGGGATGTGACTGTGGTTCGCTACTGGAAATGGAAATGTTTTCACCACCGTAATTATATCTGACCCTCCTTTTTCTTCTTCTTGATTCTTTACTATCATCCCTTTCTCCTTTTGCCCTGCTTATACTCTGGGAAAGCCCCTATTTGAAATGCACCCAAGCCATTCTTAAAGCTTTTCCTTTGCCTGGAAATCTCTTGATGGACATAGACCTCTAGTTGGCTCCCTCACTTCTCTGATTTTACAAACATCCCTTTCTGTGTTTTTTTTTTTTTTTTTTTTTTCCTCTTGGAGATAGGGTCTTGCTATGTAGTTCAGGCTGGGTTTGAGCTCACTTTGTAGTTCAGGCTGTTCTCAAATTTACAAAGATCCTCCTGCCTCAGCCTCCCCAGTGCTGGGATTATAGGTGTGCACCCCCAAGCCTGGCTGCAAATATCCCTTTTGAGTGAGGTCTTTCCTGAGAGTTTTGCTCAATGGATTTGCCCTTGCCACGTTGCTCCTTTCCCTAATTCTGCCTCAGTTGTTCCTTCCAGTTGTTATGGTTGATACATTGTGTCAGCTTGGGGAGTCTAGAGGTTTGGCTGAGTGACTCAGCAGGAAGCCAGGGTGTTTAATTTGTTTACATCCTGAACCTGGGGAAGAGGAGGACATGGAGATTATATGAGTGCTACATGCCTCCTGGGTGGAGGTGGCCTGTTTACAATGTATGGGAAGTAGAAAGAGGCTGCTTGCCTCCATTCCTCCCTTTTGCTGGTTGTTTTTGCTGTGCTCTGCCACCATAAACGTTTGCCCTCTGCCATGTGCCACTCTGTCTCTGAGCCAGCCAAGTATGGACTGAAACCCCCACAAACTGTAAGCTAAGTAAACCTTTCCTTCCTTCATTTTGGGTTGGGTATTTTGTCCCAGGAATGAGAAAAAATTAACCAAGACACCAGTGTTCATCACTGTCTAACCTACGGGGCAGTATACCCATTTGTCTTCTTGGCCATCTCTCTATTCTCTCTTGGATGTAAACTACAGCAAAGTAAGGCTTTCTCTCTACCAGGCAACTTCCTCTTAACGTTAGTAAACCATTCTAAAATATGTGTTCTGTCTGAAAAGGTTAGCTGGGGAGCCTGTGTCTCATAATGACAAACAATTGATACATTATATATTAACCCATCACCCACAACTAATTTCTTAACATATAATTAAGAAGTAGCAGAACACTTCTATATAAGCAACAAGCTGTTAGATAAACATACGCAATGCATGAAGTATTTTTTTTGTGAGATCAAAGGGATGATGTAGTTACATAGTATAAGCAGTTTCCATGTGTGCGAAAACATGTGGGTTCTCAGAATCAGAGGTACCACAACATCCCTTCTGCTGACACTACAGTTTGTAAAAGGTTGACATGTATTTTTACAGTGTTTTCACAATATAATTTTTGAGACTTTCTGAATATATTTAGTGAAACATTTGTATTTTTTGATTAGCATTAAATACTTTCCCTCCATAAGTATTGATCCTAAAAACATTTTATTGTAAGATGTTTTCCAAGGAGTTCGGGTATTAAAAGCCATATTAACAGAGAAACATATTTCTGCACAAGTGGGAATTTTGCTTACTGTTCTATTTGCATTTTTTAAAATGATAGTTGGGCAATAGCTACAGGCACAATAAATCACTAATGAGTGAAGTGAGAAGATTTAGTATTTAGGGGGCCTTCATCTGTAGACTAAAGGGCTATAATGCAGACCCTAACTGTGCATCTTCCACAGGTCCATTTCACAAAAGCTTGGCTGAAAGATTGAACCAAAAAGGAAGTGGGTTGTAGAGAGCTGAGTCTGCCAACCATAGCTTTGTTGATGAGATGTGATCCATGGCAGGTCCCAGCTTTCTCGAATGCAGCTTCTTGTTCTGTATAAAAGAACAGAGAGGCCTGGAGGTAGAGCTCAGCAGCATGGTGACTGCCTGGCAAGTGTAAGGTCCGGAGTTTGATTCCAGGTACAAAACAAAAAACTAAATAAAACACAAAAAAACAAAAAAAAACAAAGGAGCTGGATATGATGCACATCATAATCCCAGTACTTTGGAACCCGAGACTGCCGCAAGTTCTAGGCCAGCCTGGGCTATAGAGTGAGTTCAAGGCCAGCCTGAACTACATGGCAAGACCCTGTCTCAAACAGAACAAAACCAAAACAGAAGAGAGGAGGATTTCAAAATCTTTTAACCCATTCAATTTGAACAGGTTACCGTCTATAAACAGTAACCAAAGTATTCCTTTTGGTAGGATTTTTGAGTGATTTAAATGAGAATTACATGTAAATCACATAGCACAGTATACTGTACAGGGTAAGTGTCCAGTAATTGGTAGCTGCTATGATATTGTTTAATCTGTGCATAGTGATATATGTGTTCATTTATTTTCCAGTTTAATATTAGCTACTACTGAGCTCAGGGTATAGTTGAGTGGTAGCTTTATAAGTAGTTTTGGAGAATATTTTTGCCAGTTGTGTACAAATTGGATAGATATATACATATATTATTATACTGGAATAATTAAATAATTGAGACATAAACCCTCAGACTTCTGAAACTCCTGTTAGACTCTTAGTAGAATTTTAATGATTTTGTCTTATTTGTTTTATCTGTCTCCTGCCTTTTATTAGTGTGAATAATGAACCAAGCACCATACAAAATTTCAAAAGAGGAACATTGCTTGATCTTGGGAAACTTCTTGATTTCAGCCCCTTTTCTTTTCATTTTGCTCTTAAAGGATTATTTTTAAAAATAATCTCTTCTACTCCCTACTTTTCAAATTTAGATTTTGATTCCCTTGTGTTGAGGGAAGAATAAACCTAGGTAGTGCTGGTGATATGGGCGCTTTAACCTTTTCATACTTTATTCCAGGGAGAGGTGTGATTTATTCCAGGGAGAGGTGTGACATCAGCAAGGAACAAGCACCCGAGAACAATAGAAGACCTTGAGCTTCAGCTAAAACATTATCTTGGAAGTGGCTGAAGGGTTTGTAGATTAAGGTAAAGGTTTGAAATTACAAATCCCAATGAGCATGTATCCTTTGACATCGGAAGAAAGGTTTTTTTTGGAGTCCAAATCACCACATAAAGCCTATAAAAGCTTTCTCCTTTACAGAAAGACACAGGAAAATTTTCCAAGGTTTAGTTGTTAAGGATTTTTTTCCCCCAATGTTGTGATCACTAATCAGCCCATCTGCTGATTTTAGATTGTGGTGATTTCCTTTGAATCAGAGTTCCTTTTGTGAGAAAAGTATCAAGAAGTCAACAGGCGATCATGGGGAAAGGGGATTCTCTTGTTTGCAGGAACATATGTCTATGCCTATAATAACACAGAGCCATTCTGTGATAGAATTATGGGAGATCCTTCCAAAAGGAAGGAGAAACAAAGAACCCCTTAATCAGAGAAAAACTTAGGCTCTGGAAATGGTATTCTGAGAAGATAACTGCTGATTGTATACATGTGTGCTTGCATAAATATCCATATGGATAGTCTCTAAGTTACTGGGTCACATTTTGAAAGGAAAGTCAAAGAATCATGCAAAGGTGATGTGGACATTAGTTTTGTTATACTTTTAACAATAACAAAATGTGAGGAAAAATACATGTGCAGTAGGCAAGGCCTCATATCTTAAGAGTTTGGCAAATCATTCAGCTGAGGAAATATCACTGCTTCTCGGTCTGCAAATGAATGTGAAAGCTAGAAAGGTCCTTTGCATGGGAGACTATAAATCACCATGTATGTCACAAAGCGGAGGTTGGCAAACCATAGACTGTAGGCCTACTTCAGACTGTCACCTATTTTTATATGCTCTGTCAGTTGAGAATGATTTTTATGTTTTTAAGGACAAAAAATTAATGAAAGAATCATATTCAGGACATCTTCAAGTTTTATAAATTTGAACTTCATTCAGCATTTATCAAAAAGCGTTTTATTGGAGCCCAGCCAGGTGCTTGTGCTTAGGTATCGTCTGTGGCTGACTTCACAGCACAGTGGAAGTGTTGAGTGGCGGCCACAGGTTTATGTGGTCTACAAACCCTAAAGTGCTCACTGCCTGGGACTTTATGGATAAACTGCCAGGATTCACAGGCATACACAATCTTTGAAATAGGGATTCAGTGGTGAGGACTTTGGTTTGTTTGAAACTTACACATTACAATTTCTCAGGCACTGGGGTTAGCTTTATTCTTAGGAAGAATTTAAATATAACTGAATGAGAACTCAACCTCTGGAGCTACACATCTTTTAACATGATGACAGTATACGGACTCTACTTACCTTGGCTTTTGTACCTTTTCCTGCAGTGTAAGTTCCTGGGATTCTGGTGTTAATTGCAGCAGATTTAAAACCATGTCATGCAAGCCCGCCATTATTCCAAACTCCAGCACACACAGCCTTTGGCCGTGGTTTATCTTACTTTTGTCAATCCTTCGTGTAACTCTCACATTTGCCCTTTACCTTCCTTTTAGTGATTGGATCCATGCCACCTGCTACAAGACTATGCTAATGCTGCCTGCTTTCTTTAATTTTGGATGATTGCCTGAGGTTGATTTCCTTTGTCATTAACTTTCTGACATTCTTTGTTCTTTTATTCCCACTGTAAGAATTTTCTCTGATGATTTTCCTTAGTCCCAGTGTATCTGCTTCTTTAATATGCCCATCTATGCTTTGTTCCCGATGACTTTTTGCTGTTAGAAAAAACATACCTTGCTGTGAGCCTTTTAGGCAAGATGGACCTTACTGATCTTATCATCAAGGTCAAATGCATTGCGAGTAAATCTGGTTCCCTTTGGGAGTCCTCAGATAAGTCAGTGAAGAGGCAAGGAAGAACACAGATGTACCAAGAGATTGATAAACCTTCCAGATTTGACTATGAGCCAATGAAAGTCTGAGCTAGAATTGGAATATTTTGGACAAAGCTCAGCTTGTTGGTACTCACACACTTGGAATTGACCATTGAGACAGAACCAGAGGATATTAGGCTGTTTTATGCAGTTAGGGTTATGGCTAATTTTAATTATTTTATAACAGAAGAATATATGTATTATAAATCTTACCTGTTATCATTTCTAGGACTTTATGTGTATGGCTTCTATGTTGATAGAGAAGTAAGATTTATACACTCCCAAGTTCATACTCAGAGTCTGCCAATATGAATTTAGGTAATTTACTATTAGATTAATAATTCTTAGTTACTGCAGGCTGATCAGGCTTGCAATCTCCCAAATGAGTGGACGGCAAAAGCTTAAATAAATGAGACAATTAAAATGATTTCAGGGCTCTGGGGGGTGTCTAACTCTCTTACAAAATTTAAGATCCTCTGAGTTAAGACCCAGACTTCCCTGGACTGCCCATGTTTATTAGGTTTTCAAATAAAGGAAGGGGAATACTGAAGAAAATGCAGGAATCTAAGCGGGACTTGGGAAACCTTTTACAGAATTCTCCAGGTAATTTAGGGGAACTATGTTAACTCCAGGAAGGCCTTCGCTCAGGAGTGAGATGCCTGCAGCTGTAGCCTCCTTTTAGTTAACTGAAGTTGGAGCCAAAAGTCCTCAGTTATGGCCTTCATGTCCTTTGAGGCCTCTTGGCTTCACTTCAGGCCTCAGTAGGGAACAAGCACACACAAGTGAACATGGAAAGCCAATTGGTTAATGTAAGTCCTGCTCAGAGCTGCTTCACAGTGGTCTCCATCAATTTACTCTCTATAATTGTCAGCCTTCTTATCTGTAAAATCGGGCAGTGCCTGTTTCACTATGAACATTCATGGAACATTGTATATAACAGACTATCACATCGGGAAAAAATAAATGTTAATTCCTTAGTAAAAGCAAAATTTTATCTCCTTTACAGAAATAAGAGAAATTTTTTTCCACCTTAATTTAAAAATTGGACAAACCGTCTTTCTCTAGAAACACGTAATGAGAATGAAACATTCATGCCATAGCCTGGAGAAGGGCTGGGGAAACCACAATGATGAAGGCAGGAAAGAGGAAGATCACTGGTTGGTGACACAGCTAGCATTGCTGTTGCCTGAATTCACCTATGAATCTTGCAAGTAAGGGTGTTTTAACTAAGTAAAACAATGCTGAAAAAAAGTGGTATCAGAAGATGTTTATAAACAGGTGGTTTCTAGTTGGGCACAGTGATGTGTGTCTATAATCTCACCGCTCTGGGAGACTGAGGCAGGAAGACCTCAAGTTTGCATCCAGACTGGGCAACCTAGTGAATTAACAAGACCTTGTCTTAAAATAGAAAATAAAAAAGGGTTGGAGATGTAGCTCAGTGCAAAGGGTGGCCTGGGTTCAATCCTCAGTAACTCCCTGTAAGTGATCTATAACATTAAAATGACATTAAAGCTTTCGTCAATGGTCTGGTCCAGTTGGTTCACAGATGAGTTGAATATGCTCAAGTTTCTGGTATATCACAGTAGAGGTGTCACAGTACTTAACCAGATAAGACAATGAACCCAGGAAAGATCATTTGTTCAAGGTTTAAGTTAAACCAAGAGATTTACAAACAAATGATCTTACCTCAATGTCCATCTCAATGGTATGGCCTCTGTGTTGCTCTTACTGGGACTCACTGTGTTACTCTAAGACTAAAGCCATTACACTGGGTGCCTGCAGCCTCAAGGAGCACTTGCCTAGTCACAGATCCCTGGACTATTGTGTATTGTCACAGCAAATTTTCCATCCAGGATTCTCAAATAGCTTGAGAAGGCAGACTTGGATAACCTGGAATGATAATATGCATTCCTCAGTCAGTTGCTTCTTTCAAATTTGGTCAGATTAAAGCAATTGGTGATACAAATCAGGTATGGATTCGCCATACCTCTATGTTAATTTTAGGAGTATATTTACTCTCATGGGACAATCTATATATTTCACATTTATGTTAATGTTGTATAAAAAATGATACTCTAGAAGATGTGACAATACACTTAATATTCCAATTTAAGACTTTAAACAATTGATGTTGGTTTAGAAGTTTCAGGAGACTTTTAAAAGAACTCAGCTTATATGTATCTGTATGTATGTAATGTTGGAGTTATAAAATGATTTTCAAGTGTTTAAAGTATGAGAAGAAATAAAATTGGATATTTTAATAATTGTGATTTAAATACTTTTAAGCCCATTTATGGAATTAAATTTGTGAATAAAAGTTATTGTCAAAATGAAATTGAAATGGTATTCACCCTTTTAGTAAATTATTTAATGACTACCATAAATCAGGCAGTGTTCTAAGATTTGGATATATAGAAAAGAACCAAATAAGTCATTGTTTTAAAGGAGCTTAACTGAGAAAGCCCCAAAGGATAGACTGGCACCTTGGAACCTTCATGCCTGCAGGGACTCCAATAACTGGTGAGATATCGGCGCTCACGACCAGATCACCGAGTAGGAGAGGAGATCCATCCCTATACCTGCAGGGAACCCTGGGAGGGTGGGGGAGCAGTCTTACACACCTCACCCAGGTCACTAGGTAGGGAGTATCTAACCAATATCTGTACAGCCTTTTAAGCGGAAATCTCAGCAGAAAGCTTAAGGGACATTCTCCCAAAGAGAAGGAATCATTCGAGCAGCCTTTGCAGCTGACCTTCAC